>JAEBUP010000024.1:600000-880214 GCA_023014405.1 Amanita molliuscula | reverse complement strand
GATTTCATCAAGGTTGCTAACCCCTTCGTACGCCCATATACACACATAAGGGAACTGGTCCGACGCGGGCGGCTCCTGATGCACGTATACCACGCAGGCGCACATCGGAATCCCAAAGCCATGTATGAATCTGATACTCTTGACGTTTCAGTCCTCCCAAACTCTCACCGAAATGACATCCTCGATCGCTCGAGCTGAACCATTTTGTTGACAATCGGTTGGTTCAATCAATGATGAATTCGGGAACGCACCACAGGGAAGCGATTAACGGGAGGAACGTTAATAATAAAAAAGCTTCTGGCTCCAGTATTTCTACCCCGACGGGCGATGCTAGATCAAACTCACTTTTACTGAAGAATCAATTTCGATAAGGTTGCGTTCAACAAGGACCATCGTTGAACCTGTGGATTTGAGCGGTCAATCAGAGCCTGGAAAAGAAGTCGCATGCGCATCCCTGTCTTCAACCAATGCCATAACTACTTCCGATGTCATTGATGTGACCTTTGTGACTCCCACCATACCAAGATCAAAAGACGTCTCGGTTTCTTATTTTTTTCAAAAATGGATTTCTGCTAGAACAAGTCCAATACATCGGGACGGTAGAGTCATGCATTTTTGCAAACGAATGGGTCATCTGCGGATCAGACTTAACTAAGGATTCAATATTCAGGAATGGCGTGATGGTGGCCAAGTGGAGTGAGTGTAAATTTCCGGGATAAACTCATACGTCCGAACTGCGAATATTTTACGACTTACTCTTCCCGTCATTACGATTCGGCTCATCGTCCAGAGAGCCATACTTGCTGAGCTCATCTCTCTAAGTCGAGCAGAAACTAGATGTGATTATCTCGCACCGGGAGAGAGATGTACCGTTCGCGTTCTCAATATTCCCATCGGCCAAACGCAGGTAAATCGCTAACGATAATGACATTTCGCACGCGATGATCGCACTGAAGCTCATTAATTACTTTGCAACCAGTCTCGGGACTTTTGGTATGGGGATTTTGAGAATCGATTCGGCGGACGTAATTAATTAGGTCCACAAATGTGAGGTGCTCATATGGGAGCTAGTCAGACGTGTGGCAGTTTCTTATTCAAATGATGGGGCGCAATTCAATATTTCTTGGAACTAGGAGACAAGTACTAGCACAATTAGAATTAGAGAACGGGATCTTGAACAAGATTTCCAAAGAGTAGCTATACTTCACATTTAACCGACAACGATGTCGCTACCACAAGGTTTGACCGAGGAGCCGACTGATTTTGCTGGCGAAAATCTTGTGCGCGGTACCTGATAGGAAATTCAGGTTAGGAGCGAGTCGACCGTTAGTATACTTACTGCCAGGATGATATCTGTTACTTTTGGAGATATCAGTCTATGGGATATTATGATCAAATACATAACTGACCCCCAGAAATATGCAGGGTTCGGGCCATAAGACGTAACATTTTGGAAACCGTATGCCTTGGGGTTGTCAAGGATGGCGGTGAATGTTGTATTGGAATCCCAGAGCCACGTATTAACCAAAAAACCATTGTTAGCAATGCTCGGACAGTTCAAGCTCTGATGTCACTCACATCGCAATAGTTGAATTCGAAATCAGAAATCCTGAGTAACAGTTTTCTATTATAGTCTGCTATTACACTCTTCTCAGTTGCTCGAGATGATGCATTATGCGCCAACATCTAAAAAACCGTTACTCGGTTGAATTAGTCAATGATGAACTAGGAAATGTACCAGAGGGGAGCGGTCAACCGGAGGAACGTTAATGAAAAGCAAGTTCCTAGCTCCAGTGTTGCTGAAAATCGTTACGTTAACAACTCTTGACAACACTAAATCAAACTCACTACTATAGGGCAGTCAATTTCTGCAACAGCAATCAAGTATGGTTACTCACAAGTTTTTCAACAAGCTTGAAGTATGCGTCAAGATATCGTTGAACCTGATCTATTGATTTTTGTAATCAGTGCAAAAAAAAAAGCTACGTACGCGTATCTATCTCCACCCAGGTCAAAAGTATTGCCAATGTCATTGATGCCGATCCAAATGGAGAAAAGTGTATTTTCAGACTTCCAGGGGACTGAATGTGGACGGTGAGAAAAAAAAGCCACATATTCATTGACTTGATCGGTAAGAGACTTGATGGTTGGCTGATAGGGCTTCACCAAGTTCTTGTCAATAGTGGCACCGTCATATGCCAAGTTGTATGTGAAAACCAATGATTTGTTGTACGTCGTGGTCAGGAAGCCCACCCAGTTTGGGCCCCCTGTTACCGTATAACCGGGGTATGGAGGGTTTCCTAAAGGGTTGCCGATAGACGGAAGAGTGCCGGTTGGGTCAAATTCAGTTCGAGTGTATGAATCGCCACTAGTAAAATATGAACTCAAAAATAAAGATATTGGATATAGGATGCTTGCAAGCTGAACCAAAAATTGGGGCCTGTATCATCGCGTTTTGAAGGTGACGGTGTGGCGGCTACAACGACATGACGCGTATAGTCAAATATTGAAGCCAAGGCAAGCCAGGCAATGGCAGAGGCAGGTTTGAACATACAGAGAACACGAACGACAAGGGGTGTGTTTCCGAAACATCTTCTATATGCGGGTCGGGAAAAAGTCTCCGTAACTGGGTTGCGAGGTGGATTCATGTATTTTTGTCATCCGCCGATCAGATCGATTAGATGTGGTATGATTGGAGTGAAGGTAAGTTACCCAGTGGCAGAGATATACACATGAAGAGCGTGGTCGTTGAGCCATGAATCATTGACAGAATTTCCAACCACATGCCAGGTAAGGCGATCTTTAGCCATACGATGAATGTATTCCCATTCCTTTTGATTTTTCAGGGCCAGAATTGCGGCACACCATGAGGTATGAATCAGTTTCACGGGTGCTGCCGGTGTGGGGAAGCCTAGATGTGCTCATTCACGTCATCCTTTAAGATAAATTGATACATTTATGTGATCGCGAACCTGTCGGATGTCAAGCTTCTCCGGTGAACGGCAGGTTACTTCAAGACAGCTGTGACGGCATTCAATGTATATACAGAGTATGTCGCATGATTATTACCATCGAGAGTCCCAGAGAACCTCCTGGATCATCCAAGCGAAAATCCGATGTGCGGCACTTGACGACGTGTTAGCTCTTCACAATCATCAAGGACATCATGACGTACTGCTAGGGTGGTATGCGCCACTTTGAAAAAAAAAACAATTCGCCATTTTCACGATCGAAGACATACCTCCAAAAATAGGATCACTGGAGCCATATGCTTCGAATCTTTGAAGCCATGATACTGAAATGATTGGGAGTTGGTCAGACGTGTGGCAGTTTCAAATGCTGGGGTGCAATTGAAATTTTATTGGAACTAGGAGACAAGTACTAGCGCGAGTAGAAAACGAGATCCTGAAAATTCCAAAGAGTAGCTATACTTCATATTTGGCCGATAACGATGTCGCTACCACAATGTTTGACCGAGAAGCCGACCGATTTTGCTGGCGAAAATCTTATGCGCGGTACCTGATAAGAAATTCAGGTTAGGAGCGAGTAAACCGTTAGTATACTTATGTAGCTCACTGCTGGGATGATAATTGTTACTGTTAGAGATATTAGTCTATTAGATATTACGATCAAATGCATAACTGACCCCCAGAAATATGCAGGGTTCGGGCCATAGGACGTAACATCTTGGAACCCATATGCCTTGGGGTTGTCAAGGATGGCGGTGAATGCTGTATTGGAATCCCAAAGCCACGTATTAACCTAAAAAACATTCTTGGCAACGTTCGAACAATTCAAGTTCTGATGTCACTCACGTCGCAATAGTTGAATTCGAAGTCAAAAATCCTGAGTAACAGTTTCCTGTTATAGTCTGCTATTACACTCTTCTCAGTTGCTCGAGATGAGGCATTATGCGCCAACATCTAAAAAACCGTTACTCGGTTGAATTAGTCAATGATGAACTAGGAAATGTACCAGAGGGGAGCGGTCAACCGGAGGAACGTTAATGAAAAGAAAGTTCCTAGCTCCAGTGTCGCTGAAAATTGTTACGTTAACAACTCTTGACAGCACTAAATCATACTCACTACTATAGAGCAGTCAATTTCTGCAATAGCAATCAAGTGTGGTTACTCACAAGTTTTTTAACGAGCTTGAAGTATGCGTCAAGAAGGATATCGTTGAACCTGATGTTTCGAACTATTGATTTTTGTAATCAATGCAAAGAAAACAAAGCTACATACGCATATCTGTCGCCAGCCAGGTAAAAAGTATTGCCAATGTCATTGATACCGATCCAAATGGAGAAAAGTGTATTTTCAGACTTCCAGGGAACTGAATGTGGACGGTGAGAAAAAAAAGCCATATATTCATTGACTTGATCGGTAAGAGACTTGACGGCCGGCTGATAGGGCTTCACCAAGTTCTTGTCAATAGTGGCACCGCCATACGCCAAGTTGTATGTGAAAATCAATGATTTGTTGTACGTCGTGGTCAGGAAGTCCACCCAGTTTGGGCCTCTAGTTGCCGTATACCCAGGATATGGAGGGTTTCCTAAAGGGTTGCCGATAGACGGAAGAGTGCCGGTTGGGTCAAATCCAGTTTGAGTGTATGAATCGCCACTAGCAAAATATGAACTCAAAAATAAAGATATTGGATATAGAACGCTTGCAAGCTGAACCAAAAATTGGGTTCATCGTGTTTTGAAGGTGACGGAATGGCGGCTATGGCGACATGACATTTATAGTCAAATATCGAAGCCAAGGCAAGCCAGGCAATGATAAAGGCAGATTTGAACATACCGAGAACACGAAGGACAAGGGGTGTGCTTCCATCTTTTATATGCGGATTCGGTGGGGAATAAGTTTGTGCAACGGTGGATTCATGTATTTTTGTAACAGTGGGTCATCCGCCGATCAGATCGATTAGGTATGGTGGTTGATTGGGGTGAAGGCAAGTTATCCGGTGGCAGAAATGTTATATGCATATACATGTAAAGAGCGTTGTCGGTGAGCCATGAATCGTTGACACCAACCACATGCGTGGTAAGGCGATCTTGAGCTCAGTCCTTCCAGACCAAAATTACGGTACATCGTGAGGTATGAATTTCGCGAATTCACGTCACCCTTTAAATCCAATTTTCTGATTGCGAACCTGTCGGATGTCAAGCTCTCCGCTGAACGACAGGTCACTTGAGAAGTTGTAACGGCATTCTATATACAGAGTATGTCGTATTGTGATCACCATTGAGAGTCCCAGAGAACCGCCTGGATCTTCCGAGCGAAAATCCGGTGCGCGGCACCTGATGACATGTTAGCTCTTCGCAATCGTCAAGGACATCATGACGTACTGCTGGGGTGGTATGTACCACTTTAGAAGGAAAAAAACAGCCAAGTAATTCTCCATTTTCACAAAAACTTTTGAAGACATACCTCCAAAAATACCTGGGATCATTCGAGCCATAAGACGTCGAATCTTTGAAGCCATAAAAATGGGGATGATCGAGTATATCGGAGAACGCGGCATGGGCATCCCATTGCCACAGTGAAATCTGGACACGCCTCAAGATGCCGCGAGATGTAACAGAAATGATTTGGCTCACGTCACTGTGATTCCCCGTAAACCAATTTATTCTCGTTTGAAGTTTGCGGTTGAACCCTTCAATTACGTTCTTTTCGGTGGTTTGATTCAATCTCGGGAGTGAAAGGAACTGGAACCGAACAATCAACTGACATGATATTTCCATGCAAAGATGCATACTGCGGTTACGTACCCTTGGGCTGCGTTCCATTGGGGGCACATTTATGAACAGATAATTTCTCGCTCCAGACTGACTGCAGGGAGGTGAGAGCATTATTAGGGTATCGAACATTAGCTTACTACTAGAGAATCGTGAGCCTGCTGGGAGGCGATAGGAAGAGACGAACGACTTACTAATTTTTCAACGAGTGCGAAATAGGCGTCTAGAAGTGTATCAGAGAATCTAACCCGGTACTATTAATGACAATCACAGCAATAGAGAAACAGGACGCACGCATCACGATTACCACCTAGGTCATATGAGTATCCAATGTCATTAATGCCTATCCAACACGAGAACAATGTATTATGGGCTTCCCAGGAAGTGGATTTAGGCACTCCGGCAAAACGATGGAGGAACGTATTGACTCCGTCTGTCAATGACACGCCTTGACCTGGGGTAACAAGTTTTGAATCAATCGTTGCGCCACCCTTTGCGAAATTATATGTTAGAACCAATGATTTATTGTAAGCCGTCGTCAAGAAATCGACCCAATTTTCGCCACCAACGGCCGTATTGCCAGGATAGAGGGGGTTGCCCAATGGGTTTCCGACTGATGGAAGAGTTCGTGATGCACTGAAACCGGTCTCGGTATATGAATCCCCACTTGAACAACTTCAGAATAGCGAAAGACTAAAAATAACCTTACTTACAAGCTGAACCAGAAATTAGGTTGCTGCTCCTTTAATGCGCAGATTGGAAGCTCTGTGCTTGTATTAGTAGCCGCCCTGCAATACCAGCGATCCTGACGAACGTGCGTCATTAGAGGAACTGATGTGCCATGTTTGTCAGGGATCCGAAAAGGCAGGCAAAATCCTCACTGATTGGTACAATTGGCCGTTCGCGTCGCTTTGAAAGCGAATACCAATCATCAAATGGACACCCTTTGAATCCAATTATAACATACATTGAACCGAGACTGCCGACGCTTGAGCAATGATGTCTGGAAATAAAGTGCCAAAAACAAGGGGAATAGCAGCCAAGGACGGAAGACTGATCATCGCGGGGATACAGTGGGCGTCTACCGAAGGAGTTCGGGTGTTTATATACTGGAAGCGAAGCCATCAGAATTTCACGTGCTAAAAAATTTATGCACAAAGGGTTTTCCCACATCTTGTCAACTAGGTAGCTTTGAATATTGAACGTTGATCCAATCACTGGCAACTCCGCTACATACCTTGGAGCCAGCTTTCCAGAAGTCTTCTCAATGACTGGTATCGTATTTAGCCTTCTTTTTCGTGATACAAACTCTGCGGACAACACAGTACTATAAGCAGTTGAGCTGGAGGACGACTAGCCCTTGGAGCTGGTTGCAGTATTTAACAGCGAGGGAGTCTGTGCCCTGTTCGAACCGTGTCGTCAATCACGCGCACGTCAGAAGAGTGGTTTTAGCGCTCCAGCTGAGATTGGAAATTCCGCCCCATTTCACCAAACCGCCCGCACAGGGTGGTGGGCCGTGGCGCGCGTAATACACGGAGTTAAAGTCAACGATCAATGACAAGACCACGAACAACGTGTAATCTTCAAGTTTCATTATAAGCCGAGGACTAGGGTAATTCTCGGCTAACATGCCTTTCTGACACAGGATGACGCATTCGATTTTCGAAAATGGAGTGCCACGGTGATCAGAATGTCGCAGGATGCCGCGTGCCTGCATCGCCATCTCCCGCCTCGTGTAAACTGCGCCATGCATTGCGCCGTAAGCTTCCTGGGTCTGGTTGGCCTACACATAGTGGCTAAAGTCTTCAAGTCACAGTGAACCGAGGACAGAGTGAGCTTGTGTTCAATAAAAGCGTTCACACGGTACGATGGTTCCGCGCAGCAGACACGCGCCCGCATGTGGTTCGTCATTGTATGCATTATCCACAACTGTAGTCTTTGCGTAAAGGAGACTGACATAAAAGCGCAAGGGACCGACAGCATAAGACAATAACATCATCGAGAATCCGTAAGTGGCACTGCCTGCTAACCCTTCTTGACACGCTGCAGGCTTAATCAAGCGTCCAGCCACAAGCCACATGTAACCCTCACCCTCATTCAGACTGTTTCTCATCCAGGCTGCTTCGTACACGAGGACAGCACGCCTTTACATACGTATAACTGACCCCTTGCGTCCATGGCTCGCAAACCCACCACTCTCACCACCCCGAACGTTGACGCTCTCCCGTTACCTGTTTCCTCCCCACACCACACGCCCGACACAACACACGAATCATCATTCTTCACATCCATGTCGGGCTTCATCGTCCGCGCCGCCAACGATTTTCTCGAGTCTGTCCTCAAACGACCTCTCATCCCCTGGTCCGAGAACCGCCAACTCAAAAAGTCTCTGCAAGAAAAAGATCAGGAGATCTCTCGTCTCAGCGCTGAGGTCCAGACTGCCAGGGACGATCTTCAGACCAAGACATCACGGATATCAAACCTCGAACGCGATATTGCCATGGTAAAGGGCGATATCCAGCTTAGAGACGTTGAACTTTCCCAGCTGCGATCCGACATGCAGGATACGAAAGACAACATCCGATTCAGGGAGGAGCGTCTCTTCTCCTTGCAGAGCGAGGTCACGGATTTCAGAGATGGCGTCCAAAACCGCGACTCTCAGCTTTTCACGTTCCGTACAGAGATCGACAATTTCCGCGTAACACTGAACGTGAAGGACGAGGAGATCGCATCTCTGCAGCACGAAATTCAGGATACAAAAGACGCCTTGCGCGCTCGTGATGAGCGGATTGCGTCTCTAATGCTGGATTTGGAGGAGGAGCGAAAACGAGTTATGTCAAAAGACGAGGAGGCATCCGAGGCGGAAGAGGTGTTGAGAAAGACTGGAGGCGATTTGTCAGAGAAGGTCACGAGGCTTACGCAAGAGTTGGAGGAGTCGGCGCGGAGGGGGGAGGAGATGACCGAGTCGCAACAGCGGTTGTCCAAGCGGTTGGAGGAACAGGAAGTTGAGATGGATAACGCCTTGGCAGAGTGGGAGACCCGTTATGATGTGCTGGAAAGGGCGAAGGAGGCGCATATGGAGGCGCAGAGAGCGCTCGAGGAACAATTGGATAATAATAACGCGGAGCTGGATCGGCTGCAGGCAGCTGTTGGCGAGCGAGAGCAGGCTCTTTCTGTGGCGCTCGAGGACACTGAGCGGAAAGATAGGGAAATCAACCTCCTTCGCAGCTCACTCGGCATCGCTCACAACGAAGTTGACGTCAGAGATGGCTCTTTGGCGTCGTTGCAACGGGACCTCGATAGGATGACATCCAACCTCGAAGTTCTTCGCAGCCAGAACAGCGCTCTCGAGGAGAAGATCAAAGTCCAGACAGCGGAGGCGGAGAATATGCAAAGCGAATTCCACAAACTCACAGGCACGCTTGCCAGGGCGGAGAAGAAGGCAGCTGACGATCTCGCGGATGTAAGAAGGGAGATGAGGAGACAGTCTTCACAGATGTCAGTGGTCCGTCAAAACCTTGACCGCGCACGTGCGGAGGGGAAGGCCAAGGACGATGCGTTGAAGGACCTGAAAAATCGGCTCAAGGAGGACGGGGACGAGCAGAGGAAGCGAGAGAAGGAGTTGCAGGAGTCACTAACTCGGCAAGCCGAGCTGGAGAAGAGCCTCAACAAGCACGCGGAGGAGAGCAGGACGTTGGAAAAGGAGTTGACAGACACGAAGGGCCGACTCATCCAGGTCACAATTCTTTCTGAGGAAAGGGGATTCGAGCTCGCAGCGACGCGGAAAGAGTCAGATGGCATGCGTGACGACATTACCAAGCTTCGTCAGGAGCTCACCTCGCTCAAGGCAGACCACGGCGCCATTGAGCAGTCGTTACAGAATGCTGAGAAGAATGCCACTCGAATGACCAACGAGGTGTTACAACTGAAGAGTCAGTTGAGCGACTCTCATGAGAGATGTGCCGAGCTCGAAGATATTGTGAGACAGGACGAGGCAGAGACGCAGTTGATGGAGCAGAGGCTCGAGACGCTACAACAGCGGTACGAAGAGGCGCAGGAGATGGTGTTTACGAGAGGACACGAGCTGGAGGACACGCAAAAGGCTCTTGGCTCTGTGGTTGCCGAACGCGATGAGCTGCAGGAATATCTTAACGACGCTCGTGATTTAATACTCCGGAAGGACGAGATCGAGCATACCTTGACATCGTCACTAGAACACTTGCAGAACATCGTGGATGAGCTTGGGAAGGATAAGGAGTCGTTGGTGGAGGAATCGAACAAGATGCGGGAGACCCTGGAGATGCAGAAAGAAGAAATCAGCGCGCTCCAGGACAACCTCAACGACGTCAAAGCGTCGAACGAGACGGCGATTAGCGAGTTGCGCCTAGAAACAGAGCGGGCCAAAAACAGCAACGTCAAACTCGTCGAGGAGGTTGATAATTTGCAGGCTGCGCATTCGATTCTCCAGGAACAGCTATCACAAGCGAGGAGTGACGCACAGAGTCGCGAAGCCGAGCACCTGGAGGTCCATCAATCGAAGGACGAGGAGATTTCCAAGTTGAAGGAGGAACTGGATAAGAAGCTCGCAGAATCTCAGGCAGCACACGACTCCTTGATCAAAGCAGCGGAGCTCCAGCGGGATACTCAAGAGAAACTCCTGAATGCTACCAACGAGTCCAACGAGACAAAGCGCATACTCTCCGAGAAGATGGCCAACATCGAGTCCAGTCAGACCGCCATCCAAGAGAAAGACGAAACGCTCGCTAAACTTAACGACGAAGTGAAGGTGTTGAGGGAATCTACTGCCCAGATTACTCGGTCTCCAAAACGCGTCACACGGACGCCGACGCTCGTTGACGAGCCAGATAGGATGGATCCTTCCGCCGAGGGCCGACCAGAGAGCATCCGTAGCAATGGCACCGGCCGGATGACGAATTTGTTGGGGAGCATGGGAATCTTCTCTGCGTCCAGGACGACACCGAAGAGAAAAACATTCTACTTTTGCACAGGAGGCTATGGCGAGGAACGGCTCATCTGCGAGCGGTGTGGGGAAGATTGCATGAGGTCGATAGTACTATTGGGCATTTTCGTTCTTTATTCTGCTAGATTTAATAATTTTGCTGATAACGATCCAATGTGATCAGATGTTTTATAATCAAGCTTCCGACCGAGAGACTTGTAACCTCCATCGTTAGAGTCCTTCACTGCTTCTTCGCGGCAACAGTTTTTCCGTCATGACTTCCAGCCTAATCTTATCGTCTATCACCGGTGGATGCAAAATCACTTAATGAGACCCCGCTGATATAAAAGCCGCAATCTTGCATGGTTATATTGAATGTGCGATGTGATGGATGGCTTTGCGTAATCAGCTGAACATGCGATCACTCCCATCCAGAGACAATTTCGGAACGGCCGACCTTAGCAGGGCGGCGTCATGCTTCAGACGAGCTTGGGATTCGAAGATGATGAACCCAGTTAGAAATGGTAATTAGATTTGCGATCCATCGTTACGAACTCTGGACTGAAGTAGTTCCGTGAACCGCGCTAGATCATGATGCACAGTGATGGAGCTCACCCTGACAATTGTCCAGATATCAAGTTGTTCGTCAAATCCAAAGAATGGGCGCGATCCAAAGTGATAGTACCAGAGGCGGACGCAATGTTTTTTCCCATTAACCTCAAACCTGGTGATCTTCATAATACGTGCAGGTATGCGACAAAATGTGGCATTGTCTGACAAGTGAGAGAAGCTCATACACCTAGCAAAGGCAACCACGTTTGCAACAGGCGTTGACCATTGTGCATCACAAATCACGATCATCTCACAAACTTCAAGTGATATTCAGGGTACTTCTGATTTTCTGCAGTTCAAGAACTCTGTAAAGAAGCTTCTGGTGGAACTCTGATGGCTAGTTTGTTGGAACTTAGTGGGAATCCGGGCGCTGGTCTATATGCAATAATAGACGAGAGCGTAGGGGAGAGAAAATCACGAGCGATAATTTTATTCGCTATCGGGGAACCGATTACTAAGGCTTCGACGCAAAAGCAATTTGTCCTGTTCCCAATTATGACCCAGTTGATACGGAATCATCATGTTGGAAATCCGAATTGCTCATTGCTAGTTATTACATAAGGCATTCTTACTAGGAGGAGCTCACCCAGAAGGTCAATTGAACGTGTGTATTCTGGCAGCCAGACTGATTTTCTCAATACCGGCAATCAAACGCAAATCCGGAAAGATTCTATGACGATGATTGTGTCAGTAAGGCGAAGGGCAGAGTGAGATCAATAGGAACAACACACGCTGATGATCAGACACCAAATGGGATATATGAGATGTGATGGCATTCGGCAATGAACGGGGGCACTTCACTTATGACTGGCATACGGAAATGGGTAGCGACGGGGGCTCGCGGCCCGCACTCAATTGCCGATTCTTTATCAAAGTTGATGGACAAACGACAAATGACGCGGCTTGTATTCTTGATCTTACCTGGATAGTGCAATCGACTACCACGCAGTTCTCCGTCGCCATTCCGGGTCCATTTCTCAAAAATGGGTCCGTACACCAGGATGCGTCGTGGCCTTGTTCTGGCTGCGTCAATGATCCGCTTTGCAAATAATCAATTTGGAGGCAAGTCATTGAAGCATGTAGGAGAGATGACAGCATCACAGGAGGCAGACGCATTTTTTGGGTCTAAAAAAATCGCGTTCAGACAACAAGCACGGTGCTTGATTTCGTTCTGCGGCTCTAATAATCATATATGTACGCACGGAATCTAGGTCACGCATTTGGAAGCTCGCCACAAACGCAGGTTGACAAGGAGAAGTTAATCACAATGGGTCCTCCATGAAGCGAAAAAGGGCTGTGCTACATCCTGGACTAAATTGATAAAGTTCGCTGCCTAACTTGTTCGGCCCCCACGTCCCGTGAAACGGTCGCATCACCCAGACCCAGTACCCAGTAAATGCTTCCATTTCTCAAAGTCTGGGTCTAGAGTTGCCATCCTATAATCTTCAGCTAAAATTGGAGCCAATGGAAAAACCGGGTGACAACGGATACGTACATTTTAACGTAGCTGACTGCTTAGTATGCCTCACCTGTCATGCATTCATGTTGTACCCCCATTAAGGATAGTCCCATCCTTGATTTAGCATACGCCCGCGCGAAAGCTGGGTCACTACAGACAGCATGAATGGAACACGAGGAAGGTATACTGGATCTTAAACCGAATTAACATCACGCCTTAAGGCACAGCACCATTACGCACCCACAACACCTTTTACGTCGCTTGGGGCAAAACGGCATATGAACCCTGAGACTGGCGAGAGTAAGACCCACTGGAATACCATCTCATTCTCACTTCCTTCTCGCATCGTTCTCTCTCAATCAGCCTAGTGTCCAAACGTGATAGAAACGCAGGATTCATGTCTATGGGACCTGAAATTAGGCCGCTCGTCGTAGCAGGCTTTTTCGTGTCATCTTCAGCGCCATCATCACTCCGCGAGTCGCCTGGGACACCGTCCGTCCGCCTCGCCTTCCTCCCTTTGCACCGAACTAGACATGTTCAAAGAAAAGCCACAGATGACGAGGAGATCTTCGACGGTAGAGATGCGGACCAGAGATGAGACGGCTGGGCCTATCCAATGCGCTAGACACGCACCAAAAGAGAACCCTGTGGAGGAGATTCGAAGGAGGCTTGGGGGTTTGAAGAGAACGGGACGAGACGAGAAACGTCAGCACTCAGCTCAAAGTGCGTTTTGCGACGCTCGAAGGCGAGGCAGAGCGGAACTCGGCTATGAGCGAGCATGTTGATGCGAGCCACCTAGAGCTGATACGATTGGGGGATGGCTGGTGGAGAGGTCGAACGGAACGAACGGGTTTGGAGGAGATGGCGGCCAAGGGGGAAGAGGTCCCGCTCCTGCAGCGGTCGTCGCATACCACATGCGCGACCGATAACGTATGGGCAGCGGTCATGAAACAGGAAATAGACGCGGCCTTCGTTCTAGGGCAATCTTTGAGGGTGACAGCGGAAGAGCTGAAGAACGAGCTCAGGAAAGTTTTGGGGACGTACATGACGTCTGGTGGACAACTACCCGAATTGGTAGAGTCATCGCGGCTTGAGCTAGGACAGCAGCTTTCGTTAAACCTGCCCCATCAGCACTTCCACAAACACAACAGGAGAGGACGTCCAGACTGAAAGTCAAACGAAAGTTGACTTGGGGCGCGAGGTAGACGAGTTGAGGGAAGGAAATTAAGACATACGAGGATAAGTTGGAAATAATGGCAGCGACGCCATCGGGCATTTGAACAAAGGGATGATCAAAGCGGGTCACGAGATTAGCATTGCTGCGCAAGAAGCTGAGGAGGTGGCGAGGTTAGGACACGAGAAGGAAGAGGTCGCGGAGTTAATGAGGGAACTTGCACGAGCTCAACATGAATTGTATGTCCGCGACGCGGATATTTGGGAGCTTCGTCACGAAGTAAGCCAATACACGAATAACGGGCAGACAAAGCGGACAGGGGAGTCGGAATACGCGATGACATCATTGAGGGGGCGGCAGGAACAAACTGAGTGTGAATCCAAAGTGGATACGTTGAGGAGGGAGGCGGAACAGTGGAAGAGGCAGTTTGAGGCGGCAGAGAAAAGTCTGGCATTGAGGACCGCGGAACTTGTCACATCGAGACAGGAAGCGCGTCGAGCAACTGAGGAAATGCGGAATTTGCAGTCGTCACCTCGCAAGTGCTGAGGATGGATTGGGCAACAGATCTCGCGCCATGACTGGCCCGGGAGAGTCGATTGAATGGTTTGAGTATGCTACCGTTGAGTTGAAGAAGACACGTATATGTTTGGAGGAAGAGCGAGACGAGCTCAAAAGGAGCGAGAGGGGATACGCGGAAGAGGTGCAGCAATTGAAGAATCAGTTGAAAGAACAACGTGCCATTATGGATCAGGAGTTGGCGGGTTTGAAGAATGGTAACGACGAGCTTAGTCGACAATCATCGGCGCAGAAGCAGCAGGAAAGGGTCTGGGCGGCGGATCTTCAACGAATCTGGAAGGAAGAGTCAAACCGATTAATGGAGATACAGGCGCTGAGGGAAGAGGTAGAGACGGTACGAACATCACATGATGGAATCAAGGAGGGCCTGAAAGCTAGGACGGCACAGCTCGAGGGCGTCCAACAGGCATTGAGGCAACGAGATGCTGAGATTGCTGAGCTGCGTTGCTTGCTTAAATCCGAAGAGGGAGAAGTGCAGAGTTTGAATTTTCAATTGACGGAGCCTCCGCAATGTGCATAATACCATGGTCACTGCCTTGCAGACCGATATCGAATGTGTCAGGGATACAGGCTCAAAGGAGTAAAGGAGTTGAAGAACCGCAACGACGCGCTCAGTAAGCAGTTATCGACACACGAGCAGGCAAAAATTGAAGAAAAGAGAATACAACAGCTTCAAAAGGACGAAATGAACCAGGAATTGGCTGATGCGCGACAGCACATAAGCAAGGTGGAGAAGGACAACGAAACTTTGACGGCCGCAGTTAACGGGTCAGATAGAGGAATCGAAAGCATTGCGGAATGAGCTGGGCAAGATGCAGGCATTACACGATGGATTGCTGGAGAGACTGAGGGCTACTGGTCGACGCGCATCAGAGGAGAAAAACATACAGACAACCCCTCTTCTGATTTTGCACGTAGGCGTGCAGACAGAGGTGGTTGACGAATTGGAAAGAGACACGAAGCAGTACGAGAACGATAGTTCCAGCGACTTACCAAGGGGCGAATCGCAGTCTCATGCTGAAGAGCATGGACGGCCCGAGAGGAGGAATATTCTATTTGACGAGCGCACAAAGGGGCAGGGAAGGCCTTTGTCGGAGTTACTAGAGGATACAGGACTACTGGGCAAGGCGTTGTCGTTCCGCCACAAGACATCACTGAAGAGGCGGAAGATGCCCCCCCATGTCCAGGAGGCAATGATGAAATTCGTTGCAAAAGGCTCGGATGCATCAAGCATGGCAAGCAGTATATGACTTTATGGGCCGTCGTCGGTTTCCGCGAATGGCCACTCTCCGAGCATTTTAGAGACTTTCCTGTTCCCTCTTCGCTATTCAAGACGTTACTACAAGTACTTGTGCTCAGCATTTAATCATGTTCTACATCCTTGACGTACCTCTATTAAGTTGGAATTGTTGTATGTTGTAGCAGACGCGTTTTCCAGGCAGTCTTTTTTCCAAAAATATTTATTATTACATAAGCAAACACGTGGCGTCGAGACGTTTCTATTTTTATTATTATTATTATTATGAAAAATAACATTTCTATAGGACGATAGGGCCGAGACATATCTTGTTGAACGCTACCGCGGCAGCAAGCCCACGACCATCCAAGCCCATAGACGCGTGACCGTACGGACAGACTTACATTGTGACACTAATGATATATGTAGCTCTGATAGGTGAGGGGGTACAATACCATCTGATGGGGCTTAGCTCCCTTTGACTCCTAAGCTACGCTATCATCCTCACAATCTGCAGAATTAGTTTGCTTCAAGTCCTTGGTAGTGGGACACGAATGAGACGTGTAAAAGACGTTGGCGGCTCAGCGCTCAGCTCCCTTCAGAATTTGAATCTCTCAGAAACCCACAGCTTCACTTACAATACCTGACATCAATGGCACTCGTCCCCTCTTGTCAATCTACCTTGCGCCTACTCCAATGCGCGGCCCGAATCTACTCAATCGAGCTTCGAAGCTTGGACATGCAGACCTGTAATGCTCTTATTATTAAACAAAACTATCATAATTAGACTACAATTTGCTAGAAATACCAAATCACCACCGTTCAATCATGAATCGTAACCTACGGATTTCCTGAAATTGTCAATGAAAAGGCCCCTTGACTTTACAGTCCTGGTAAACCAGTCACCCAGAACTATACCCCACATCATTCCGACATAGCTCACACCCCCGTTCTACCGCCCAGTCAGACCGAAAACTCAAGTCCAATCAACAACCAAACGCACCTTTCCGAGGGTGACCAGAATCATCTCAGGCGAACCTTTGTACGTCGTCAACTTCCGCCCAGAGAGGAATGCATACACATTGCCTGCGACGACAGCGGCATGGGCCTGTGCCTTTACGATCTGCTTCTGCTCTTTCCAGTCGATAATGTCACCCAAGGCGAAGATGTCCGGGTAGTCTTGTAACTGTAAGGAGGGAAGCACCTTGACAAACCCGCGCTCGTTTACAACCTGTGAGCCGAGAGAGGAAGCGATAAAGTCCGTGTTGGGTGTTGGACCCCGTGCTGATACCTGGTTTGCAAATTTTCACGTCAAATGGTGGCGGTCGTGATGGTAGAAGGTTTAACATACGACTAGGTCAGCCTCGACCTCGACACCTTTTCGCGTTGTAATCCCGGTTCCACCAGTGATAGGCCCAACCTCAAACGTGTCAATATAGTCGTTTAGTATAATATCAATGCCGTGGGCGCGCGTCTGGCTTTCCACCCGCCGACGGAACTTGTCTGGGTACGCGGTATTGAGCAAGCCAGAGTTGGCCTGGACAATGGTGACTTTTTTGTGCTGTACACTTGGTAGTTGGAACACGTGCATCGACGGAAGAACATAACACTTACCGACCAGATATCCCTGATTTCACCAGCCAGCTCTACGAAGAAAAAGATTGGTCAGTACAACACAGCAGGTAACAACGAAATTACGACTTGCCTATACCGACGGCACCGCCCCCTGCAATGACGATATTTTGCGCCTTGTTGAATGCCCACACGGCCGTTCTTGATGAATTCCTGTATTTCGCCGGCATCTTCGGGAAACGCAATAGGCCCCGACCAACTGCTACCGGGAGAGAGGACCAAGATTTCGAACGGGATGCGCTGGCCATCTTCCAGAGAGACACTCCCTCCATTCTCTCCGTGCTTCTTGTTGATCGCGCGCACCTTGCCCTGTACGAATGTACCGTTCCCCTCGTGGAAAACCCTGTCCAAGGGAGGGAAAATCTTGCCCTGGAGATTATCCACGTCCGAGACGGCAGTACGAGGCATGGCGGGCAGTGCGACGAAAAATGGACGCGGGTTGATGAGGATAAGGTTGTACTTTGTCGGGTCGAGTTTGGCAGAGAGCGTGCGGGCTGCTGTTACGCCGCCACCGCCTGCGCCGACAATGATGACGTTCCTGCGGTGATCGTTCTTCTTGGACATTGCCAGTATTGTGAGTGATATTTCGAGAGGATGAGTTTATGGAACAGTCCTTTAAACGCAGGTTTTTTATACCATTTCAGGCGTGAATTGAAGGGGCCGGATTGCATGATTGTGTGTCAAAGGCCCGTTGTGCACGGCGGACGAGTCAGGGCATAATTGGTCAAGACATTGCGTGTTCAGGCTGACGGGTTGATATTGATATTTGTCTTGATGTCAATAAGGCGTTTAAGCTTTCTAACGCGGGCGCGTTGATTAGAAATTTCATTGAATGAATGTTGCTGACGCGACGGTGGTGACGGACTGTGACAAAGCACCGCAAACGCTTGCAGGTGTGCAAGCCACGTGGATTCTGGGCTGGAGGCAATATACGGCGTCCATCACCCGTCAATCGCCTGTCCAAGGCCTTCAACAGGACAAAACCGACGAGGATGAGTGTAGTGGATATGAAGGGAAGGAATTCATTAGACAGCGCACTTGACGCGTTCTCTGACTTAAGGATATATATAGGCTGCACGGACGACGAATCCGAATAGCGCATATCGAAGCGATTGCGACTGACGCTGGATCTCTTCAACCATTCTATTCTGCACAACAGGCGACAACGAACTCTGACAATGCTACAGCGCACGCGAGGAAAGAAACCCGAAGCTCAGCACTCTTTGAGCCACAAACCTGTCCAACCAAAGTCTAATTGACGCTGAATTCCTCACAAAGTCGATCCAATCATCAGTGATGGACTATTAGTATTAGCAGACGGAGCTCTGTCGATGGTTCGTTCGCTGATGAGGCACATTTAATCCCTATGTGTCTGGCTCACATATGGCGACGAGATAAGGATTAATTCGTCACAGCGCACGTTTGTCGCTTGGTCAGCGGGATGGATTATCTTATTGTAGTGCGGGCATCTGTGGATCAGAAGAAGCCCCATTGGTTATTTCGGTTAGCATCCGGAACGAATCACTCACCCCAGTTCTATAAACTCTCCCATGTAGATCAGCTTCGACGTTCTAGAAGATGTTATAACAATAACAAAGTGATATAACACGCTGTAATGGCGTGCTATGCCATAAATGAAACCCCACTAAAAAGACAAGCTCACGCTTGTTTACGCATAAAAAGGGCGCGGGTCGCCCTGCGAGCCCACACCTCCTAAGCGAGCTTCAGTAGGTGCATAACACCCCCCCACCCCCCTACCCTTCTCGGTTTTGCTCATACACTGATAGATAAACTATGTCTGAAAAAGTTCCTTGGATTCACCATGCTCCCGGCTCTATTTCAGGCGAAGACCACGTTATACGCGGTGAATTCCTGATTGAGGGTCACCTCCTGCTTCGTGTGGTTGGCACGTTGGACGAGCCCGTCAAGCCGTTCCAATCAGAGGAAGCATTCTTCAATTACAATGACTTGAGTCAATTGAGGGGGGTAAGTCTCGGCCCTGGTGCCAGAATCGGGCCGTACGACATCTATATCCCTTTTGTGGATTCCATCGGAAAACTTGTTGCGACAATTACAGGCAAACTCGTATCAGATGTTGCTGAAACATCCATCAGTGGCACATTGACCTTGGAGTCGACGTAAATACGCGTATGTCCTCGTTTATGGTCTTAGAAACAATAATAATGTCATATCTAGATGTACGATGAATGCATAGTGTCCGGATTGAGAATGTAGATTCGAAAATATCGAAGAATATATGTGATGATTGTGATTAGTAGTTCGGGTATCTGCGGATCAGAAGAAGCGCCATTCGTTATTTGGGTTAGCATCCAGAACGAATCATTTACCCGGTTTCGTGGCCCACATTATGATTGCTCGTATTGTTGGCGGGATTTTCCGCCATTATTCCTATGCTGCTTTTCAATCACTGCGTTGTTTGACCATCTCGTATGCTTTTCATCCGACACGTTGCTGAAACCTTTACTGAAATGAAGAAAAATAACGGCTTTTGAGACATCGCAAACGAATGCTTGATAGTAGGTGCAGATTATTGATTATCAATCGCCAACGCGTCAACATTAGCGCCAGCCAGACAGATATAGTAAGCTTGCGAACATAAACTTCATTGGCGTTAATTGAGCGCTCTACATCACCGCTGAGACGAACGCGATTGATAGTACTAGTCGTAATCAAAGGCGAGAAGAATATCACCCTGGAATATAATGTATACGTATCAGGGATCAGATGACGTATAGTTGGAAGACCGCAAGTATTACACTCTTCACCCAATAACAGAACATTACATTACATTCGGTACCCTGCCAGCCAGCTCCAAGTACCAAAACTAAGCTCATATTAGCGACTAGGAAACTTTTAAAGCAAGACGACTGACCTGAAATCTCCCTAGGCACTCTTCAGTCTGTCAAAGTAAGATGGAAACAGACGACATATAAAGGAAGTTTTCGTGCTCTTGGTCAACCGCATAAGCAGTCTAAGCCCGGGGCCCACGACAAGGGAAGCACGAGGAAAGGAGGCCGGCCTACTTCCTCTTCTCGACGCCAAGGCAACCTCTTCCAGACCCGGTCCGAGATCTCCTCAGCCAACGCTTTGCTAATGTATTGAAGGGAAGGAGGAAAGGTTTCATCAAATTGTTCAGACGTGCAGTAAGGCATGATGGATGCGTTAAGAGCGAGACGAGCCTTCTCATTTTCATCCTGGAGCGCGGCAAGGCAGGTCGCCTGATGAGCGTCTCTCAACTCTGTCGAACCTTGAGCAACAGCAGTGCCAGTTGGCGAGCGCGCATCCGTCGCGGCGCGAGGCTTTCCGAAAATGGGGATGATGAGATTCACTAGCCATGTGTACATCAAGAATTTCAATAGGCAAAAATGCCAAACTACTAGTATTGAACGCGCAACGAGGCGGAGGCAAGGACGCATTAGAACGACATTCGAGCCGCAAAATTAATGTTATTTGGTCACGAGTATATAGCAACAAAATTGAATAACGATACATCCCATCAGAAATTCTCTGTATCAACAACTCTTCAGTTTGAAAGGATATGAGAGAGCGACGCAGAGAACGCTTGCCTTTGTTATAAAAGAATTTTGTACCCTTGGGAGTGGAGTACTTGTTGCACATCATATGCAACTGCTTAGATAGTACGGCGGGACCGCAGAAGAACTACGAGATCAACTTTGAATGGCCGCGGTTAGAGCCCACATTATCAACTTACCACACCAACATCCGTTTCAGGATGTTTATCTGCGATAGAGCTGAACACTCGATCCCAATTGGGCCGGCCATAGTGAGTGGGCGCGCGCAGAGACGTGACTGCATCCTTTTCGGCTCCAACGTCCTTGAACCTGATATCGACCATCGCTCGTTGCGCAAAACGGATTAAGAATTGCACTCACAATGATATTCGCCATGTCATCATCCTTGATCTTGGCAGTGAAGTAAATATTGATTTCAATCCGGTTCTGGGTATCTTGTTCCTCGATCGCATGAAGGAGGGAGTGGAACCATTCAGCGCTTCCAAAGTCCCTAATGACCCAGGTAACGTAGACCTTTGCAGCGGGTCAGAGACGAATGTACAAGAAGAAAAATGCTTGCCTTTGAGAGCCGGGTAGGCTTGGAATTATGGAAGTTGTTCATTCTGTACCAGATCGATTTCAAAATCCTATCGTGATCCAAAACGTGAATGAACGTCGGTCGCGTGGAAGGCTAGGATACTCACGAAGCAAATGGAGTGACACCAATACCGGCGCCGACCAAAAGCACGGTTTCGTAATTCGAAAAGTCCTCGCTAGCACTCCCAAAAGGGCCATCGACCATGACCCGCGGAAGAGTGCGGTGCAGAGGATTATCGGCTTGTCTAATCACCATTCCGCCTGTGTCGCCTTTGTTGCGTTTGCCCTTACTTTCGAAATTACATCCAACGGCACTGGCAAGTGCGCTGGTAAAGTCCCCCACGACACGGATATGGATCGAAATGTAATCTTCTTCCGGCGCGCTACATACGATCAGTTCTGCTTGAACGTAGACATATCGACGGAAGGGACAAACCTAGTCAAAGTGAATGGGTGCCATTGGAAGTACGAGACCTCGGGACAGCAGATGAAGATATACTGCCCAGCCCTTGCAGTCGTCTTCTCCTTTTTGATCTGGAGTTCCACCACGTTCGAGGGATGTTGGATGACTTTGGAAATGTACGTAACATGACGAGAACGAATCTCGCGTAGTATGCGCTCTGATGCCCATACGACACCGCCAGGGAGCCAGTATTTCTACACGATCATGAGAAAATGTCAAATCCGAGAATGGAGAGAATTCACGTACCCAGAAGACACCAATGTTCTTCCACGAACAGAACGGTGGCCGATCGGGTTTGATCATACAAAACATCCCATGTAGCTGCCAGCAGATGAAGAAGACAATGAAAAGGTGGTGAGAATACCAGAATCTCTCAAAGTTGGCCTGCCGCTTCTTCTCCAAGGCATAATAGACAATGAAGAAGAGCGCGGCTGTCATGATCCAACCCGTAAGACCCGGTCCAGTCGTGAAATTCGCCGCAAGGAATGCCGCGAGCCGTTGCCCGCCCGTTTTCGCATTAGGATCGGCCACGGCGAGCTCGGCAAAGTTGACCATGTGTGCGAGGATGTGGACGACGGTGGCGACGACGATCGACCAGGCTGTTGCCTTGTGGAACGTGATGTTCTTGTCAAACGGTATGAAGGAGTTGAGGGGCGTGTGGCGGAGGAGGGAGATAAAGTTCCGGCAGACGGGCAAAAGAATGAAGATGATATCGACGTGGAGCATGAGCGCCGCCGCCCGGGCGAAAGCTAGATAGATGGAGAGTGTGTGTGTATGTCAACCATGTGCGGGTGCGCGAATTCATACAAGTTGGCGTACCGAACGTGATACCAAACGTTTTCCTTGCGTTGGTGTAATTGTCATCCAGTTCGTAATTGATGAAGCCGAAGAAGATGACGAGGTGGTGGAGCACGACCCAGGCGGTAAAGAAGATTTGACGGCTGCCTTCGTTGATAAGCCAAACGTCGAATTTCTGCATCCATGTGAGCGGTTGCGGCGCGGCGGAGTTGTTTGAGGTGATTGTGCCGGTGCGCTGCAGCCCCTGGAGCCTCCTTCTCTCTATAGCGTTGCGCTGAAGATGAGAAGGTTGGACTGTACTCGAGAGGGCAAGATCGGGATGGCGTGCGAGGTTGGTGGCTAGGTCGCCGTCTGAAAAGTCGAGACTAGAATGACGGCGGGAAGGCATTTTGACGTCCTGCGTGCTAAAGGAGAGAAGACCGGCCTGCTGGTCTGGAGAGGCGAAGAGTTGCGTGCACAGCCTCGATCGTTTCCATAACGGTTCTGCCGGGTTTCATGGCGACGACTGATATTCACTATCATTGACCTTTAAAAATTGCCAAGAATGCCTTACAGACAACAATAAGGCATCATTGAAGGAGCTGGAACATTTGCTACACACCGACTTCAGTGAGCTGCACAAAGTGAATCCCTCCTGCTTCCGTACATTTGAAGACTTGAAACAGTTAGTCAATTTATTGTATCCTTTTGCCAAATGCGAGAATGGAGGTCATGTGCAGTAATTAAGTCCATATAAATTATCAGGACCGAAGCTATGCCAGGAGGAGAGACGCAGCGATCAATATGCATTGTGCCTGACTGATGATAACATACCAGCATTGAATGCCATCATCAAGAGGATGGGCAGTAGGAGCCGCTGTGCCTACTGAATTCAGAGGAAGAGTAAGCAATGAATGCAGGATGTGGGTGACATACTCGCAATGGACGCCGTCCTCTGAGGACGAGCAGAGAGCCTGTCCGAAGCTTAACTACAGACATGGATTGTTTCCAATCAACTGGCATAGGGCATAGGACACGGGACGAGTGTATGCACACATGGTTCGTTTTTCTATCGTCTCTACATAATTGTTTCCAAGCTCGCATAGGACATAGGACACAGGATGAGTGTATGTATATATGGTTCATTTTTCTATCGTCCCTACATAATTGTTTCCAATATGTATATATGGTTCATTTTCTACTGTCTCTACATAATACAACGGAGTGCTACAGGGGGAGCAAGGGGGAGGAACGCAGAAGGGAGCGACATGACGGGGAGAAAAAACCCGCTTATCCTCTGGGCCCTGGTTTATATTGGCAGCATCCTGCTGTTTGGTTCCCTAACAATTACCGCCATGACGTAAAACAATAGTTGCAGTTGCCCCAGAGTTTGGGATACATCTTGCCATTTTCAGTTAAATCCCATTATTCTGTTTGGTGCCTAACAATTACAATGCTTCTTTATAAGACAGGTTCAAAACAGATTCCACCCATCGTGTATCTGTAGATCTTCTGGGAATGTGCAACACATGTTGAATAATGGCTCGGATTGTCTGGATTGGATGTGTCTGACTTGTCTTTCTGCAGAAAACATACAATACACCACAAATGTCCCACAAGTTCCACTATGGTGAGTTAAGAGACACTGTCAAGTGGCTAGCACTACATTCATTTGGCAGTTGAATAAATGCATACAAGATCCAGGAACTGCCAGTGGCCACAAGTGATGCCAAATGGATGAGGTCCATGTACATATAACCTATGTTGTTAATAAGTGGATGCTGACAGTTAATGCAATGTTACAAGCTTGGCACTAGCAGTTTCTTGGACTTAGAGGTCGCCGAAGAAAATGGAGTCTATAGTACACCCACCTCCATATATATTCATGGTCCCAAATTCACACAGCAGCTCTCAACACTTTATTGACGATTCAACGGTACCGTTAGCGTGATTCTAAGCTCTTCTCTAACCACGCTCACTCGTCACACACTACTATTTATCAGATAGTACTAGTCGTGATCAAAGGCGAGAAGAATATCACCCTGGAATATAATGTACACGTATCAGGATCAGATGACGTATAGTTAGAAGACCGCAAGTATTAACTCTTCACCCAATAACAGAACATTACATTACATTCAGTACCGTGCCTGCCAGCTCCAAGAACTAAAACCAAGTTCATATTAGCGACTAGGAAACTTTTAAAGCAAGACGACTGACCTGAAATATCCCTAGGTACTCTTTAGTCTGTCAAAGTAAGATGGAAACAGACGACATATAAAAGAAGTTTTCGTGCTCTTGGTCAACCGCATAAGCAGTCTAAGCCCGGGGCCCACGACAAGGGAAGCACGAGGAAAGGAGGTAGTTAGCCTCCCCACCCTCCCCGGGACGTACCTTATTTTACAGGCGAACGGGGCGGGCGATGGGGTAACGGTGGCCTGTGTAAAAAAGAAAAGAAAAAAAGAATAGATCAGCTTAATGGATTACGAAGAGAACAGAAAGCCAAACGAAAAAAAGGACAAAAACCGCCCCCCTCCCCATGCCAGCCTCCGCAGGAGGCCGGCCTACTTCCTCTCCGACGCCGAGGCAACCTCTTCCCAGACCCGGTCCGAGATCTCCTCAGCCAACACTTTGCTAATGTATTGAAGGGAAGGAGGAAAGGTTTCATCAAATTGTTCAGACGAGCAGTAAGGCATGATGGATGCTTTGAGAGCGAGACGAGCCTTCTCATTTTCATCCTGGAGCACGGCAAGGCAGGCCGCCTGATGAGCGTCTCTCAACTCCGTCGAGTCTTGAGCAACAGCGGTGCCAGTTGGCGAGCGCGCATCCGTCGCGGCGCGAGGCTTTCCGAAAATGGGGATGATGAGATTCACTAGCCATGTTACCCTTTTCAGTGATGACCGACGGGCGTTTGATAGCTTAGGTCGCGCCTCTGAGCATACTCGGACGGCCTTCTGTACTGGTGATTGGGCAATCGGGGTCATATCGTTGGCAGAATGAGCGGGGGTGGCGTGTGCAGCGGCAGGTAGGACTTGACGACCGGCGTCGATGGTAGCAATGCAGGATGTGATAGCGTGCATGATGTGGTAGATGCGGACAATAATCGAAAGTGGGGTGGATATTTATGTTGGCCGTTTCAATCCCAACCGCCCTATCTGTCAGCCACAACTGTAATGAAAAGGAGCGAAAGTGGGTAGGGGGGGACTATTTATGTTAACCATTTCAATGTCAACCGGTCAGCCACAACAATGTCAAGTGCGTTGACAGTGACAAACGACAGAAACCGTGAGACTTTCACTGGGAAGTGACTTGCTTTTTCGGCTTGAGTACGGCCATCATGGTTTCAGGTGAGCAGGATAGTGCATTTAGTCTAGTAGGAAACAGTCCACGAGCACGATCGATAATCGATAAAGGTTCGGATCAGGAATGATGAATACATGCATGCAGCATGTTAATCGTCCTGCGTAACAGTGTCAACGCGAAAAACTCACGCACGACTGCGTGTAGCTGCATGCCTTAATGAAAATAACATGGATTCGAGCAGTTTATTCCGATAGACTTTCATCAGGGAACAATGGGACAGGCAGAGAACACATGGGCGGGGCAACTTGAAGCAATTAAACAAATACAAACACTGTCAAGTTTAGAAGGCTAAATTTGACTGGCTATGGATTTCAAGTATTGATCTCTTTTTCAGTCATGGCAACGATGTAGGCCCTAAATGAAGTCGACGTACGAAGGCAATGATGTTTTAGCCAGCTTTTCATTTTCACGCGTCACGAGTCTCTCCAGGCATGCGTTGAGGACAGCGGCAAGCCGTTTTGGTTTGATGTCAGCACAATCAAGGGAGGCCAGAATAGTTGACCGTTGCAGAGCTCTGTGATTGCTGCTGTCTGTCTGTCTGTTTTTGTATTTGGTTTACGGTTCCGTTGTATCAGGGTGTAGTCCTTTCGCATCTTTCCGGGTCTCATAGATGCCGGTAGTTACTTAGTGTTGTACGCTACTGGGTTTAACAAGTATATTTCTATGCTTAAAAAAAAAAAAAAAAAAGGGAGGCCAGAATACAGCGCAGCAGATAACGTTGGCACGTACCGCGCATGTAAGAAAGGCAAATCGAATTAGCGCGCGCCACTTCAAGCTTCAACATAACTTGGTCACTTTCATTGTTAATAAGATCCGAGCACCGGCGCCTACGTTGGATCTCTTATAGAAGTGCGACGTCAAATTTGCACAGCCTCTCAGTGGGGTCATTCTACCATCCATGGGTACTCTCAAGAAACTCTTAGCCATTCGTGTCTTCAGAGGCTCCACAATCGACGGTCATCAGCTCGGGCTTCGATTGGATTTCTAACGCCTTGAATCCCGCAACGTCTCATGATAGGCTCGCGCACATTCCATACAAGGCGCTGCTGAAGTCTTTGCTGAAATGTTGAGGGAGCTGCAAGTAAGACTTGTCGTCCACCTTGCTGTGTCGTCGTACTCGTATGCAGTAGGAAATAAAGAAGAACAAGGATGACTTTCGGCATACTTCTACATCACTGCTACCGCAGTCCATCACCATAATATTAGCAATTTAAAATTTCAAGATTCATTTGAACATTGTTGGCCTGTTCCCAATCTTTCTTTGCACGAAATAAAAGTCAGTGAGAATGCATTGCTTGACAAGAAAAGTGTCTATTATTAATCTCAACCGGCCAACTCTTAAGGCCATTCAAGAACAGGAACAGTGTCTTAATGTCTTGGGAACGACTAGGCGCTGGAACTTTAACACTATGTTGGCCCAAGTATGCAACCAAAATGAAGGGTATCACTTACCAAGTTCGTCATCGATTTGCGCATGTGTCAACGTTTTGTCATTAATTTAAACGTTCTTCATAACCGACATGTACGTGATGATGAATAGAGTTCCTACTTTGACAAGGTGGTGGTGCAAAGCGGTATCTCACAATATTCATTTATCCACACGCGAGAACGGTAATATATCCACAAAGATGACATGCCCGTAACAATACTCTGCGAACAAAACGTTCCAAAGTAGCTCATATCAGCAACCATCAGCAAGTCAACGACTAACCCAAGTCGCCTCCCCAGCCTGTAAATGTAGGGCAGAAATAAACGGAACATGAAGAAATTTTCATGCTTTTGATCAACCGCACACGCAGTTTAAGCCCAGGAGGGAAGCACGGGGAAGGGAGGTGGTTAGCCTCCCCACCCTTCCCGGATTGGCGCACCTTATTTTACAGGCAAACGAGGCGGGCGACGGGGTGACGGTGACCTGGGGATATATTGGCTTGATAGGTTGCGAAGGGAACAGAAAGCCAAACGAAAAAGAAAAAAAAAACCGCCCCTACGCCAGCTTCCATAGGAGGCCGGTCCACTCCATCTCCGGCACCGAGATGAGCTCAGTCCAGCGCGCGAGACTTTCTGGGTTAGCTGAATCCACCAGCTCGGCCACCTTTTTCAGCGTCAACCGATGGAGGACGACCCTCATTTTCCGTCTGGTATGTAGAAAGGAAAGTCGGCATCGATGGCAGCAATGCAGGATGTGATAGCGTGCATGATGTGGATGATAGTGAAAAAGGTGGAGATAGATGATTATTTCGTTGTCAATCGCATGAATGGTCAGCCGCGATAGCAATGCCAAGTGCCCCGATAAATGCCGGCGACGTCGGACTTGTACCAAGAGACAACCTTTCTTCGCGTTGATTGTGAGAATCGTCGTCTTGGACAAGTTAGACGGTGCGTTTGGGAATAAGGGATGGCATAAGGGTTGCCAGTAGCGCTGAATCCATGTAAAGGGCGTGTTGATCATTCTATGCAAATGCGGAAAACTTGCGGGCTTTGAAGCTCTTCATGGAGAAAGGATGTGAACAAGCCGTGGCACCCATGATTAACTGATAGAGATAACGTGTGTAGCTGCGGTGCCTTAACCGATGAAAATGGCATGGATCAGTGCAGTTTATTCGACCATCATAGACTTTCATCAAAGGACATATGAAGGCGGCGTTTACATTTGTTTAGTTAGTAATTCATTCCCCGTCATGCGACAATAGCGGCGGTGAACGGAATGATTTCTGTAAGCGAAGAACAGCGCCTGGTGAATGTCGCATGTTGACGATGTCAGCCTGTCGTGCCGCGAGGATGTTTTCCGAGCAATTGCGTCGCCTCAGTCCTCAGTGGCCGATTTGCTTGGATATGGTTTGTTTGGGCGCCATGACAACGCGACCGCAGATGAAAGAGGACAAAGCACGGTTTCGGTCATTGATGTGGCACAATAGGTCGCGTGGGGATCATCAGCCTCATGGACAATGGAATCTTGGCCTCCGCCACCACTTATAAATCCGTGTCCCTCGTCGGCCTGTCTCCAGTTTCCCTTCTCCTCCCTCTCGCCTTAGACTCGCTGAGCGACTCCGACCCGTTTATCCCTCCGTCTGAGAGTCTCACTAGCCATCGCAATGAATTTCATCTTCGCTCTTCTTCTCTTTGTAACCTACGTTGCTGCCCATGGCTTTGTCCATCAAATCATCATCGATGGCAAACCATACCTGGGCAACGTTCCCGGCGCTACACCCTCCCCGAGTGTTATTAGGCAAATCAGCACAATCAATCCCGTAAAGGGCTCATCAAATTCTAACCTCAATTGTGGCCAAAACACTCAGCCTGCGGCACTCGTAGCGGATGCAATGCCAGGCAGCACCGTCGCTGTTGACTGGAGAGGTAACGATTTGATCCATGTAAGTTTCTTCTATCTTTCCACTGTTTTTTTGGATAGCGTGTTCAATGTCATTTTGTTCCACAGTGGTTCCACGACACAGGTCCAATAATGACCTATATGGCATCGTGTGGCGATGTTACTTGTGACAAGTACGATCCGATGCAGGCCAAGTGGTTTTTGATCGATGAGAAGGGCCGGTCCCCCAACGGAAAATGGGTCCAAGCCAGTCTGAGTGCGTATCTTATGCGTGTTTCATTCATCGCTCTTCTGATACATGCGACTAACAGATTCGGGAGCCATGGCTACCGTACAAATTCCATCCAATCTCAAAGCGGGCAACTACATGATGCGGCAGGAAATCATTTCCCTGCAACTGGGAATCTCAGTCGGTGGTGCCGAGTTCTACCCATCCTGCTCGCAGCTGCGTGTCGGAGGCTCGCAGACAGGCGGACCGCAAGCGAGCGATCTCGTGTCGATCCCCGGTGCATACTCTGACACGGCTCCCGGCATCTATGTTCCCAATATATACGACCCTGGTGCCAAATACACCTTCCCTGGCCCTCCCATTGCCTCGTTCATTCCAGGCGGCGGTTCAACTGGCGGTTCTCCTACTGGCGGTTCTCCTACTGGCGGTTATCCTACTGGCGGTTCCACCGGCACCACTCCCTCTTCAACCCCAGCACCCCCCGCATCGACCAGCTCGTGCAAGCTCCATGATGGAGGCAACAATTCCACCGCTCATTCCAACATGCGCCGTGCCCTCCGATACCACCGCAACGTCTACAAGCCCCGATATCTCAGCCGGATCATGCGCAATGTCGTCAACGAAAGCCCTCAGTGAGGCCTTTGATGGCTCTCACGCCGCCCATATCATTTGTGTGCTACAATTGTTTTGTTGTTTTTTGTTACGCAAGTTGCCGTACTGGTCGGCAGGCTAAACTCTAGTGGAAGTTTCACCGACAAGATTACCTGCCGCGTGTTCCATCTGTATCATGTATGCTTGCATGCATGCTGGGCTGTCCTCTATTTCCGTCTTCTTTCGCGTTGTCTTCACGTTCCGGTCTCTTAGCGCGTTTCGATAACATGCTTTAGACTCGTTCCGAGTCAAAACCTAGATGGTATATTCTTGTGCATATGATCCACGTTCGCTAGCCTATTACTTTCCTTTGTCTCTGTATTTTATTGTATGTAGTATGTAGCCGTAGTGTGATATATTGTGATGAGTGTGATTATGTATCTCAATGGAGCACACACGACGCACGTGGGTCGGTCGTGTCACATCGCAAACGTTTTGATCGCGCGGACAGTCTGATTGAAATGGAGTGTTGAAACTAACAATCAGAATCTGGACCGGGTTACTAATGTCATCATTCTCTTCGGTTCTCTCGTCGCCGTGTCGGAAAAGCGACGGTCAGTGCGAATGCATATAAAACCGGCCCCTCTCCTCTCTGCATCATGTGGTGCAGTGAAAGAAAGAAGAGACCAACATTCAAAATGACCATTTCTCACATGTCAGAGTTCACGAGGCAAGAAAATCTTCTGATCTGAAACGCATATGCACAAATTAATATCAGACGTACGAAGTGATACGCTTTAACTCGGCTGCGGACCTGGACTAGTCGGTGGACATAAAGCCTTCCATAACTTATCTTTCCTCATTTCCAAGAAATTAAGAAGCAGGCATGGTCTCAGCTGGGAGGCAACGATGAGGTGCAACTCACGCAGGAAGCAGATACACATACCGTCTCTCTCTCTCCGGCATAGATCCTGACGAATCCAGAAATCAGTTTAATGCAGCTCGCGGAAGAAATGTACTGTCCCCATCTGGCACAGATTCTAATGGTTAAGCGGATATGAGTTTACATAATGCCGTTTGCAGAGAAAACAAATTTGCGTACCATCCCCAGATCTGTGTTTACTCTAGAATAATTTCCGGCAAAGCCAGTAAACCCAAGAGAGTCGACATCCAACCCAAATCAACCACACATCTCAACAAACACGGTGGAATCCAACGATGAGTTACGTTTAGCATGAATAGGTGACTGTATTTGCATACCTCCAATCATTTATATCGGCGACAAAAAAAAAACGACTCAAGAAGTGGTAGATGATGCCAATACAAAGATTTAAATTCAAGGGAGCTATCGTGAGGATTTACGTGCGAGTTATAATGAGCGTTACGCCCTTCTGCCGAAGCGCAACCGATTGAGCAATGCACCTCTCCGATGCTCAGATATCGGAGTCTTGGGAAGTCCAAGGAGTCTAACATAGCGGTGGTAAGCCGTTCCCTATGATGCGCCATCCAAAACGAGACTTTCCAAGTTAGGGACATCGAGAGAGTGAAAAATGTTCCCAACTGTATTGTATCCTGATTCCAAGGAAAGAGACAACTCTCGCAAATTTGGTAGACGGATCCTGTCGAATGGCGTGGACGGAAATATCTGATAAACACAGGCTACAAGTCTCAAGCGAGACACATTCAGGTAAAAAGTCGTCAAGTTGAACAGATTCCGATTCTAGATCAAGGCAGTACGAAGGAGGTCATGTTAAAGTTTCTGTCAAGAGCGATGTGCTTCAAATTGGGATAAAAGAAGATCTGTTCTGAGCCGATGAAGTCTGTATCGCATAAGGAGAGTGACTCAATCTCGGCAACGCATTTAAGCGGAAGTTCGGATAATATGGATGGTATCTGAGGCCAAGTTGCTGGATATAAAGGAAGCTCGAGGGATTTTAGTCTTTGCCGTCGCTCAGGCGTGTTGACCGACAAAAGGCGACGCAAACGGAATTTGCGAGGGGCATGTATTTACTTGTATATACATGCCACTATCTTCAAGCTGCGTACTTAGATATGATAAGCTGCTAAGCATGAGCAGGTTGGGGAATGCGCTATGCGCTTTCTGGTCATCAAGACCAGTCGGGGGAAGGGGTGAGCTGCGAGTGCGAGCCTCGCTGGCCAGGGGGGGCTGGTGCGAGCGAGGCGTGACTCCCGATGTCTGAATGATTTGATTGGTGACTAATTCATGCGCAGCGGGAGTCTTGGGAGTGGTGGGTGGGCAAAGAAAAGGGCTATCGAGACTTGGAGCGACGCTTGGGTGGAGACTTGAGGCAAGAAGCTAGTCACAGTATCACACGTGTCCCGCTCGTGCAAAGACTATGCCCTATCTCTCTGTTCCTGCGTGATAGGCCTGCCTTCTATATGTGATTAGGATAGTATGAAGACCCGAATCGGTGCAAAAATCGACATCCGTGATGGAGATGGATACGTGCGAATTCCCTGCGCGTGAAAGCCATTCTTGTGCTAATGCCTTGCTCCTCTCGTTGAACGACATGATGTTGACATTATTCCACAGCTGTTTGGTGTTTAACGCAATCCTGCGCCACCTTGAGCAGACGTGCGACAAAGCTGGCTGTATCGGCAATTCCACGAATTCATCTTCAGACTCGAAAATCTTCATCCGCCAGCTCGCTTTCCGACAGTTCGTCAGACAACTCGGGTATATAATCTGATGTCTCAAAGCAGTGTTCTGCAACGATTTGCATCGTAGGATCGCCTTCAATACAACACAGGAATATCAGCTATCTGCTCCAAAACGTCATTTGACATCGCCTGTGAGGTGAAAGAGTTGTTTCGAATATATTCATCGCTTTCTGAGCGCGTACTCGATATTCCTCGATGTCCATTTGAGTATGTCTATCAGAGATAGGCCGCGAAAGGCTGTCCGAGAAGCGTAAGGCTTCCCTCGCGTTTCTTAATGTCAAGACGCCCGAGATCAGCCGGAAGAGCGAAAGTGGTCTCTAGAAGTGCACATTGCGACAAAAAGAGGGAAACATTTGATGGATGCAATTGTCACCTTGCGCCCAGTGACATCCATCAACCACCTAAACTCTTCTTCTTCGATCTCCTGGTGTCGAGAATCGAGAGTCGAGATGAACTTTTGATACTTGAGATCAAACTCTGAGATGAGTTCATTCTTGCGGCGCTCGAGGTCCTGTCTACCCCTATCGAACCCAGCGGGAGTTCTTGTTTAAATCGATCCAACTCCGCAGAGTCGGATTGATATTTGCTTTTGGCGCCGCTCGGCATTCACCATGCCTCACCGAAGACAAGAAATATGGTGACTCTGGCCCCATGGCTTTGATGTGCGAGTAGTAACCCCCGAGAAGCCGATGGTAGATAGCTACTAGACATTTTTCTTGCTAATTTGACCATAAGTTTAGCAACGTCGTACCATCAATTGCATGTGCTCACCTAAGGAACTCATCCTTAACAAACACTTGATCCTGCTCCTTGGCATGTTCGATAATGAATTTGATGAGATTTACCAGTTTATTTGTGGTATCCAGAAAGTCCTCCTTGTTCCTCTCCAATTCCTACCGCATATCATCGCAACTACATCTGACGGCAAATGGCGACTAAAACGCAGTTACACCAACAAGGCCTCGTGTGGATGGAATGCGCGCGATATGATCTGATGTTGCAGCCAGCGTTGCGACACGCAGGACATCCAGAGTCCAGTAGCGGCTGGCCGTGACGCGTGATGCGTGACGGACTTGAAGGAGTGGTCTACGTTTAGGGAATATCGGAATCACTCATCGATGGTCCAAGTCCTGTCAAAAGCCGCACAGCGGCTTCTATGACGCCCAACAGATACCCGGCTGTTGTCACAGATTGTTAGACCTCACAAGCGTATCATCGAATCGGGCCGGGTAAAACCCGGGCCCGAACAGCTTTCGATCAATTTTTGATGCGACTGGAGATTGTCCATTGGCAGTTGGTCAAAGCAAGTTCACTCTAGACTTGCCCTCTCTCGACTACTTCCGATGCGACTTACAACGGTTATCGGCTTGCTCCTTTTCGCCTGCGCCCCATGCGCATTACATCTGTACCACGAAGTGCGCCGTGACGGCTTTCAATCATCTATCATTCCACGTCATTCCCTCCAACCGATTTCACGGAGGAGACTTGGATCCAGACGAATTGGATCTTTGAGAACCCCCGACATTGTGCGTATCTACTGACATTGATCAATATGTCTGCCTTATTCAAAGCTCAAGATTTTCTCAGGTTCCCAGAGGCAATAAAATAATAACATATTGCATCGGTAGCAACGTTTTGAAGGACTTGAAAAGAAACGGCAAGGTAACTAAGATTGCCTTTGGCGTCGAAGTCGAAGTCTACGTGGTCCACCTGCCTTCCCACACGAAACCGGTCGTTGTGAAAGAGATCCACTTGGGGAAAAAGAAATGGATTCACGAAAGAATGGTGCAAGACGAAGCCAGAGGCTTAAGGAATGTGGATCAACTTGATGGTGTCCTCGTCGATGACTCGGAACCTCCTACTACATATTTCATTCTGATGAAGGACATGGGCAGCAGGTGGACTGAGGGCTTTCCTGATTTGATGGATGCAACAGTTCTCATCCAACGCGCTAACATCCGGTATGGACAGAAATACAACATGGAACGTGTATTGTACGTGGTGCCGGATGTGCCTAGGCCTATCAATAATCTCCTTTTAGCCGCCCCGACCCTCATAACCGAGACATAGATGTTTACAATCACTATCAATATGCCTGGATTCGGTATACTAACGGCACTTGGGAAGCCAACCCAGTTGGCAGATGGAGATACTGGGCGCTTGCAGGGTTTACCCCGTCAGAACATATCCCAAAGGACAGGCATTATTGTGGGATAGAAAAGTGGACTGAAGACAATCTCCCCGTTTTCTCCAAGTCACCCAATACCAGACATGTTCAAGTTGGCCATTGATGATGGAGTGCGAGGTGTAATGTACAGGCACAGAGAAACTCTCGCTGACGGGTTATAATACTAGTACGCGATAAGAGTAAAAAAAAACATTGTACAACACAACATTGGAGTGCATGTCATCATATAACGTATATATTCTCCAACTCTGGCAGCTTGTACGAAACGGGCGTCGTGAAATAGGCTACTTCCATTGTATCGCTCTTCTTCGTCCTTGGCTTTAACTTTAACCTTTGCAGAGGCAGCAGGACGGGGAAACGGTTTTGTCGGTTACAACTCAACTCGCTGGTCTCTTGTTAGCGTTAGCGTTTTTCTTTCCTTTTCCCTTGAGCTCGGGCTTTGACCTGGGCCGTCGCGCATTCTTGCTAGCCTTGAGGCTCTTGTTGTCATCCCGGAGGGGATCGCGTTCGGCCAGCCTAGCTGACCATCTCTTTTTTTTTTTTTTTTTTTTTTTCGAATAGAATATGCTATTTGAAACTCTTGTAGCTACAAGCTACTTAAGCTACCGTACGGAAACTGGCCGTCGGATATACTAGGGAACCGAGCCCTAACTATAGCTATACACTCTTCGAGATTGCTACTTCTACGATCTACATATGGTAGTCACACACCTAGTTTCTAAAGTCGACGAGGGCCTATTCGGATTACCCCCGTCTAAAGTCCAAAATTGCCGTTGCTTAAGCGGCTCTTGAAGCGAATCCTAATGCCTCGTAACGAGAGGCCCACGGGCTGAAGGTTTTGCGAGGCAGACCCCACAACTGCGACTTGACCATGCTGGAGCTCATCGCCAGCTAAGCGAAAAAAAAAGTGCAGCTCCCCAAAACACGCGGACTAGCTGGCTCTCGGTGTGAGGATGACACCGCTAGTTGTATGAACCGCGTGCTACTCTTCACTGCTCCAAACGGACCTAAAAAAAAAACGGACAACAGCTCCCCAAATCATGCGGACTAGCTGGCTCTCGGTGTGAGGATGACACCGCTAGTTGTATGAACCGCACGCTACTCTTTACTGCTCCGAGCAAAGCGAAAAAGGGTATCGTCGACAGATCGATGAGATCGATGAACACGTGTCCTAGCGAGGACTGCAACAAAGGTTGCCTGTCGATAGGCAAATGAGCGGACGGCCTGAGGCGAAGGGCCAGGGGGGGCGACAATCCAGCAGTCGATGAGGAAAGGCTGGATGCGAGAACAAAGGGGCGGATGAAGGAGGATGATGGTGGTCGGAGTTCAAGGAGCGCCTGAGCTGACCATCTCTAACCCCTCAGTGGTTCTCGTTCTCTTCATCACACTTGACCGTCTTCATCGCCATGCACAACGGCAGGGCTAGTGGCCAACCCGGTTCTGCTTCCGGTGGGGACTGCTGGAAACGCCGAATCGACCGATGGAACGCGTAGTCACAGCGGATCGGGGGGGTGAAAGTGAAGTGGAAATGGGGAAATGGAAATAAGACGAGGAAACGGCGCAGGACCGTACCGAGAGGAAACATGCAGCGCTCGCTGATAAAGCATCGCATCTCACAGATTCGTAGTTAGGTCGAGTAGTAGTATATACTCTACGAAAACATTATCGCCTTTCTATATAATCTCGATAGGGACCAGGAACGGATTACGGACATCACCGGCTCCGGTGACTGTATTTGTATTTGTTTAGTCATTAATTTTATTCCAATTTTTTTTTTGGAGATCCTTTTGTCCGCGCAATAACAAGAACGTTTGCGACAAACGGACACATGTGCATTGTATGTGCCTGATTTGAGATGCGTAATCACGCTCTACAAGTTTACAACAAGCACGACTATACCACACTACTGCTACAATGAAATAGTACAGAGAGTAATGGACTTAGGGAGCGTGGATCACATACACAAGAGTACCAGTACATCTAGGTTTTGACTCGGCACGACTTTGAGGCGTGTTATCGAAACACGCTAACAGGCTAGAATATCAAGACAAAGCGAGAGAAGACAAAAATAGGAAGCCCAGCATGCATGCATGCAAGCATATATGATACAGACGGAACGCAGCACGTAATCTTGTCGGTGAAATGACGACAAATCCGGTACGGCAACTTGCGTAATAATAAAAAATAACAATCGGAGCACCTAAACGATATGGGCAGCGTGAGAGCCATTAAAGGCCTCACTGTGACCTTTCGTCCGAGACCACGTTGCGCATGACCCGGCTGACAGATCGAGGCTTGTAGAGGTTGCGATGATACTGGAGGCCACGGCGAGTGTCGGAATGCGTGGTGGCATTATGGTCTCTGCCATGATGCCTGCACGAGCCAGTCGAGATGGGGTGTTTCGAGGTTGAGGAAGGTTTGATATTGTGGTTGTGGTTGCTGATACGTGTACCACCGGAAGAAGAGCCACCCGTAATGAACGAGGCGATGTGAGGACCAGGGAAGATGTACTTGGCGCCGGGGTTGTACACGTCAGGATCAAGGATACCACGATCCGTGTTAGAGTATGCACCAGGGAGCGACACGAGATCTTTCTGGTTGGGAGTGCCTGCATGCGAGCCTCCGATGTGCAGCTGCGCGCACGATGGGTAGAACTCGGCACCACCCACTGAGACCGCTAGTTGCAGGGCGATGATTTCTTGACGGATCATGTAGTTCCCCCGCTTTGAGATTGGATGGAATTCTGATGGTAGCCATGGCTCCTTTGTCTATTTGTTGCACGTGTCAGAAGAGCGATGAATGGAAATACGCGTAAGATACGCACTCAGACTGGCTTGAACCCAAGTTCCGTTGGGATACTGGCCCTTTTCATCGATCAGGAACCATTTGGCATGTATCGGGTTGAACTTGTCACAAGTAACATGGCCACACGACGCCATATAAGTCATTATTGGACCCGTGTTGTGGAACCACTACTTACGGAATTGAGCGTATTGTCTTCAGAGATAAAAGAGTAGAAAGTCACAATGGAGGAAACTTACATGGATCAAACTGTTGCCTCTCCAGTCAAAGGAAACGGTACTTCCTGGCATTGCATTCGCTACACGTGCCGCAGGCCGAGCGTGTTGTCCACAATTGAGGTTGGGATTCGTTGCGCCCTTGACTGGGTCAATGGTGCTGATTTGCCTAATGACACTCGGGGAGGGTTTGGCGCCGGGAACGTTGCCCAGGTATGATTTGCCATCAATGACGATCTGATGGAGGTAGCCATGGGCGGCCACGGAGGTTACGAACAGAAAAAGAGTGAATATGAATTCCAGATGCATGGTGTAGCTCAGGAGATCGTCAAACGAAGGGAAGGAGAGGGCGGAGTCGCTCAGCGTGTCCAAGACGAAAGGAAAGGGGAAGGAAACTGGTGACGGGCAGACATGGAAGGCGCATATAAGTACTGGTGAAGGACAAATAGAGGACCATGTCGCGGCTGCTATGACAACGTACAAAAGAAGTCCATTCTGCCCGTCAAAATATGCCATCAATTAAGGTACCATACCGTTTCACACAGTCTCCGAGTCCTCATGAGTGCCACGTCCTTCGCGATAATATAGCCTTAGGGATTGATTAAAATGCAGGTGACGGAAGTCAAAGTGGTCAAACATGGTGACCTTCGCGTTCTAATTTCAGTTGCGGAGATGAACTTACTAGCCGACGTATCGGGGGTCAGATGACGAACATATAGTTGAGACAACCTCAAGTATTACACTCTTCAGAACATTACATTCGGTGCCTTGCCTGCCAGCTCCAAGAACTAAAACTATTAGCGACTAGAAAACTATTAAAGCAAGACGACTGACCTAAAATCCCCCCATGTACTCTTCAGTCTGTCAAAGTAAGTTGGAAATGGACGACATATAAAGGAAGTTTTCGTGCTCTTGGTCAACCGCATAAGCAGTCTAAGCCCGGGGCCCACGACAAGGGAAGCACGAGGAAAGGAGGCTGTTAGCCTCCCCACCCTCCCCGGGACGCACCTTATTTTACAGGCGAACGAGGCGGGCGACGGGGTAACGGTGGCCTGTGTAAAAAAGAAAAGAAAAAAGAATAGATCAGCTTAATGGATTACGAAGAGAACAGAAAGCCAAACGAAAAAAGAATAGAAAAACGGCCCCCCTCCCCACGCCAGCCTCCTGCGGAGGCTGGCCTACTTCCTCTCCGACGCCGAGGCAACCTCTTCCCAGACCCGGTCCGAGATCTCCTCAGCCAACACTTTGCTAATGTATTGAAGGGAAGGGGGAAAGGTTTCATCAAATTGTTCAGACGAGCAGTAAGGCATGATAGACGCTTTGAGAGCGAGACGAGCTTTCTCATTTTCATCCTGGAGCGCGGCAAGGCAGGCCGCCTGATGAGCGTCTCTCAACTCTGTCGAACCTTGAGCAACAGCGGTGGCGGTTGGCGAGTGCACATCCGTCGCGGCGCGAGGCTTTCCGAAAATGGGGATGATGAGATTCACTAGCCATGTTACCCTTTTCAGAGATGACCGACGGGCATTTACTCGGACGGCCTTCTGTACTGGTGACTGGGCAATCGGGGGTCACATCGTTGGCAGAATGAACGGGGGTAGCGTGTGCAGCGGCAGGTAGGACTTGACGACCGGCGTCGATGGTAGCAATGCGAGATGTGATAGCGTGCATGATGTGGTAGATGCGGATAATAATCGAAAGTGGGTGGATATTTATGTTGGCCGTTTCAATCCGAACCGCCCTATCTGTCAGCCACAACTGTAATGAAAAGGAGCGAAAGCGGCCGTTTCAATATCTATCAGTCAGCTACAAATGGAAGTTGTGTAGCCACGTTTCCCGACAGATGAGATCTCGGAAAGTTCCAACAGGCAAGAATGCGCGACCGCCCAAGTCGTCAAGAAAGGAGACCGCTTCTTGGATTTCTGGCTACTTTGCTTTTCGCTTTCCTTTGTTACTTTCCCGATCATAGGCTCACCAAACGCGGAGACACAGTCTTCAGTAGTTAGTTTTAGGTCCGCTTTTAGGTATGTAGCAGCACTTGTGCTCGAAAAAAGAGAATGCTACTCCCTAAGTTGTAGCTAGCAGCGGCCGCAGCCAACCCTTCTTCCACTCGGGCCGCTGCCTCTGCAAAGGCTAGAGCTAGAGGCAGGGACGGAGAGGGGGGGGCGGAGAAGGGAGTGATGATGTTATCCTCGAGTTGAAGAAGGAACGAGCAGAACGAGTGGCCTATTTCAAGACGCTCGATTCTTGCGAGCTGGAGATGAAGAATATATGCGTTATATGATGGCACCTCTTTCTTCCTCTGTGCACCCCTTTGATAGTTCTTGCCATGTTGCATGTATGTCTTTAGAAGCATGTCGTGTCACAAGTGACAGCCCCACACACAAGTATACAATCATCAAAAGTTCCAAAAAATAAGGTGTATTACAAGACTGGTACATTTGACATGATCATAAGCTATCCTTTCAGGGCCTCTTTCTCACACGCTTCCTCCCTGAGATTTTCTGTAAATTATTCATGCTGGTGAGAGTGTCTGGGTGGTCTGATCCAGCTTGCTTTTCTTGCCTTCAACACATCCAGCTGCAGCTTCTCTGCTTCATTCCATCTTCCCTGAGATCTGTATGTGATTGCCAAATTGTTCATGCTGGTGAGAGTGTCTGGGTGGTCTGATCCAAGCTTTTCTTTTGTTGCCTTCAACACATCCAGCTGCAGCTTCTCTGCACTATTCCATCTTCCCTGAGATCTGTATGTGATTGCCAAATTGTTCATGCTGGTGAGAGTGGCTGGGTGGCCTGATCCAAGCCTTTCTTTTGTTGCCTTCAACACATCCAGCTGCAGCTTCTCTGCTTCATTCCATCTTCCCTGATCACTGTATGTCAATGCCAAATTGTTCATGGTGGTGAGAGTGGCTGGGTGGTCTGATCCAAGCTTTTCTTTTCTTGCCTTCAACTCATCCAGCTGCAGCTTCTCTGCTTCATTCCATCTTCCCTGAGATCTGTATGTCAATGCCAAATTGTTCATGCTGGTGAGAGTGTCTGGGTGGTCTGATCCAAGCTTTTCTTTTGTTGCCTTCAACACATCCAGCTGCAGCTTCTCTGCTTCATTCCATCTTCCCTGATCACTGTATGTCAATGCCAAATTGTTCATGGTGGTGAGAGTGGCTGGGTGGTCTGATCCAAGCTTTTCTTTTCTTGCCTTCAACTCATCCAGCTGCAGCTTCTCTGCTTCATTCCATCTTCCCTGAGATCTGTATGTCAATGCCAAATTGTTCATGCTGGTGAGAGTGTCTGGGTGGTCTGATCCAAGCTTTTCTTTTCTTGCCTTCAACTCATCCAGCTGCAGCTTCTCTGCTTCATTCCATCTTCCCTGAGATCTGTATGTGATTGCCAAATTGTTCATGCTGGTGAGAGTGTCTGGGTGGTCTGATCCAAGCTTTTCTTTTGTTGCCTTCAACACATCCAGCTGCAGCTTCTCTGCACCATTCCATCTTCCCTGATCACTGTATGTCAATGCCAAATTGTTCATGCTGGTGAGAGTGTCTGGGTGGTCTGATCCAAGCTTTTCTTTTCTTGCCTTCAACACATCCAGCTGCAGCTTCTCTGCACCATTCCATCTTCCCTGAGATCTGTATGTCAATGCCAAATTGTTCATGCTGGTGAGAGTGGCTGGGTGGTCTGATCCAAGCTTTTCTTTTGTTGCCTTCAACACATCCAGCTGCAGCTTCTCTGCACCATTCCATCTTCCCTGAGATCTGTATGTGATTGCCAAATTGTTCATGCTGGTGAGAGTGTCTGGGTGGTCTGATCCAAGCTTTTCTTTTCTTGCCTTCAACACATCCAGCTGCAGCTTCTCTGCACCATTCCATCTTCCCTGAGATCTGTATGTCAATGCCAAATTGTTCATGGTGGTGAGAGTGGCTGGGTGGTCTGATCCAAGCTTTTCTTTTCTTGCCTTCAACACATCCACCTGCAGCTTCTCTGCCTCATTCCATTTTCCAATGCAATCAAAGACAAATGCAAATCTCTCATGCTCATCATCATAATACATTACTTTCATCCTCTTGTCAAGTCCATGCTGATGATTTGATTCAATATGTGGAGCCAGCAATTGACAAAATGCAGAATTGTCAACCTCATAGTCAATATCTATAGAGCAGGATAGCAATGCTCTTACTTTCCAGTAGCAAGTGACTATTTCTTTCACTGGTATCCTGTCCCTGCTCCATGAATGAACTAATGGGTGCATAATGTATATTGCATTCTGGCTTTTGATCAAAGAAAATGATGCCAGTACTTGGATGCCAGCCAAGAATTGCATCCTGTTCCATTTACCATCTTCACTCAAAAACAAGGTTTGAGAATCCAATAGTGATGCAGATAGTGGAAGTGGAAGCTCTGTGCTCAGGTCCCTCTTTACATAATTTTCAGCAGCATTCTTGAACAACACATCTGGTATATTGGTATGATGTAGAAAGGAAAAAATCTGTATCAGAGTGATAGCATTCCCTGCTGAAATAGCCTCTGATCCCATTCTTCTTGCTGCCCTAGTCTCAATCTCCTGCATAGATATTTCCCATGTTCCATATGTTGAACTACCATAGTTAGATGCACCTTTGAATTTTTCATCAGACATTAATGTCTTCTGGTGATTGGAGTACATCTCCAGATAATCCTCAATGCTACAACTGCAAGTTTGGATATATGACCCAGCTTGATCAAGGGCAAGTGGAATACCACCTATTTTCATAACAAGCTGCCTGGCTGAGTGCCTGAGAAGGTCAGATGAGCCATCCAGTGAGGAGGACTCCAGAAGCAATGAAACAGCATGATCCTCTTCCATTGCAACCACCTCCAATGAATTCCTTGCTAGTGTGATTCTCTGAAAAGCAGGATTTCTGCTTGTTATCAATATATTGCCTCTGCTTCCTGGTGGGAGGTACTTTTCAACCATTTCATATCCTCTATCTGCATTGTCATATATAACCAGCCAGTTTTCTCTCCCAGCAATCCACTTGAGAGTCAAAGCAACTACAGTTGCTGCATTAGAAATGACATTATGTAAATGGCCAATCTGTTTCAAAGCAAGATCAATAGTCTCTTCAGAGGAAGCATCAATCCAGAATATGTCAGAAAACCTAGGGCATTCAACTATTAACAAAGGCCAAGTAGAACAATAGACTCACAATTGATCATTCTGCTCAATGAATTTCAGGCATATCTGAGTCTTTCCAATCCCTCCTATGCCATACAAAAGGAATGACTTCCTTTGCCCTGCTTCATTCTTCCCAAAAAATTCCTTCAACTTATTGAGATATTTATCTTGGCCTATGAACATAGTACTAGAATGTTTCAGAGGAGGTAAAGGTGGTAGAGTTGAAGCTGGTTGGGTTGAATTGACATAATTGTTTATCTGAGATTGTAATGATCATGAGACACCTTCTCTCACATACAAAAACTTAACATACTTGGTCCCCTCGAACTTCAGTGATATCCCGAGCAATGAGAGCAAAATTGTGAGCACCAGACAAGAAGCCTGAGTTTGTGCCAGGCCAAACAGATTTCAGTTGTTTGCTAGCTTTAGCCTATGGAAAAGTAATTAGCATTGAATCCCGTCATAATCCAGGTGAATGTTACCAAGAATCCTGATGGCATGAGGATGTGGTAGTCAAAAGAGAAGACAGAGAGTAACGGATGTCACACCAGCTGCCGTGGAAAACGTATGTCGGCAAACTCCGTCATTGCACTCGGCCAAAGAGAGCGCCATGGTAGTACTTAGCCGTGTATTTCTCATTTCCATGAACGAAGGTGAGCACGGATGGTTGGGTGACCCGATCCTTGTGGAAAGGTACACGGCATATAATAGGCTCTGTTCTAAACACGAGAACGGCAGAGATTGCATTTTTAATGTAACATGGATTGTGCATGTGCATTGCTATCTATATCCCTACTCATGGACTCATCTCATTGCCGTCCTGCTCCTGGCACCGTCCGCCGCTCTCGGCGCTGGGGACGTTCCGGCAACGGTAGATGGAAGTGCGACAGCTTCTATGGTGTGCCCAGATACTGACTAATTTCGCCGCTTTAGTCCAGCCTCGAAGGAGAAGCAAGGAATATCATAACGCAGCGTTCAACAAGACGATTGCCATCTATTTCTAAGGATGCCAATCCATCCCAAGTGCTTTCAATCCCTGGCTTCATCATTTCTCATTCAATGAATTTCGTCGTTTTGATCTCATCAACACTGTGTTCCTCGTTTGCACATCAGAAAAACCAGAGTGGATGGAGGAAGAGCCCCTCACATTAAATGCTGGCACACTATCCCACCTATACAAACTTGAAGCCAACCGCAAGCCCCATGACATTGTCAGGATCATATATGCGTTTGAGATCCTTCAGCTTTGGGCAGAAAGTAGAGGGCAGCGGGCGGCGGGGTGCGGCAGATGGCAGAAACGGGCGGCGGCTGGTGCTGGCAGAGAGCGACTGGCAGAAGGTGGCGGGCGATGGTGGTCGGGATGGGAGGGCGCGTCGTGGACCAGGGCATCAGGCGAGGGCGGCAGCAATGAGAGGAAGGCGGCTGGGCCCAGCTTCAGTGGCTTAGTGCTGAGAATTCACGCCCGACTGAATTCGGCCGGTGGGGCGGCGGACCCGGCTGACGTGAGCGGCATTTACCGGGTCCCACGCACAATGAAAAAACCCGAAAACTGCTCCGCTCCGAGCTCGCTCTCCCTTCCCTTTCTTTCTCTCCCGTGCTCGTTTTCTCACGAAAGTGACAGTTTACGTTTCTCGCGAACTGTGGCTATGTTCGTAGCTACATTTCGTTATGTCCAAAAGCTAACCGTGACTACTAGCATCAATAGAAAGACTCGACATCGATGCCGCTCGGGAAAACGGTTTTTTTCGCGTCATGAGAGGGGCTGGATAAGGTCGAAAACGAGACAGAAAGTGAGCTAGGGTGACGTGCGATGCAACAGGACAAGTTTAGAGGAGATTGCAGTAGCCGGCACTCATCGAGAGGGGAAGGGAGGTGTCTCGACTTTATGCCAGGGCGTGGCCGAATACAGACGGTCCAGCTATTTTGGGGAACACGCGCCGCGCGAAACCAACAAAAAAAAGAAAAGTCGTCCTGCCGCTCTCCCACTCACTTTCCTACCGATCAAATTCGACCATTATATTTCTCGTAATAGCAATTATAGTTTTGGCTAATTTTCATTATATATGGGTAGTGATGTCAACAGCTATAGCCGGTTTTTTTAAACAATCGCTATATCTAATTGTAGAAATTACCTAAAAATATGAGATAATTTGAGCAGATAGTTCAACCAAAAAGACAATGGGTCCTCTGCCAACACTAAGTGACATATGAGGCCAATGTTGAGAAATTTGACTTTAGCTGATTGCTAAAGTCAAATTTCTCAACACCAGCTTTGCGGAATGCTTAGTGTTGGCAGAGGACCCATTGTCCTTTTGGTTGAACTATCTGCTCAAATTATCTCATATTTTTAGGTAATTTCTACAATTAGATATAGTGATTGTTTAAAAAAACTGGCTATAGCCATTGACATCACTATATATGGGGCAGTCCCTGACTAACATGGACAATAAGAATGACTCAATATCAATATCAATTAGGAAGAATGGGTTTTTCACATTATAAGAGAGGTGGGTAATGTAGAACAGGAGACAGTGAGTGAGTTTGGATGATATGTGGTGGGATGAGACAAGTCTGGGGGCAAGGGCAGCAACCAGCAGTGAAACAAAACACAAGGGCTGTGAGGGAGGGAGTCAGTGGCTGACATGCTTGCTGGGTGTGCCATTCTTGCTATTCCTCTGCTGCCCACTGTGTTTCCATATCACCTTGATGAGGGCTACAATGCCATGATCAGCAGCTTCACCATACATGGCCAGGAAGTCATTGTCATCATGGCCATATCTGGCAATTTTGTGCAGTCCACATCAGCACAAGTGACAAGTGAGCAGCAGCAGCTGTTGGGAACAATGAATCACCCAATGGAACATGTAGTGGAACAGGAAGGAAGGAGAAGGGGAGTCTGGGCAGTAGGAGATGGGATGGGAACAGAGATTAGGATGGAGTTGAGGTCGAGACAAGGAAATGGTGCAGGATGCTGAGCTCAAACTCACAATGCTTGCTGGTATGAGCATTGCCACATAATTAAGCATGTAGTATATATTTGTTTGTACTCTATGAATTCTATATTCCTTTCCTCCCCTTCCTCTTGTGCCCCCTATATTCTCAACAGGTTATGGGCCCCACTCCCAGATGCTATTGATTATATAAACCTTGTATTCAATCACACTCTTGATCTCATCACTAAAAATTTCCTAAATAGGTCGTTATTATGTCAAAAGAATCAGTACTGATCACTGGTTCTAGCTCTTACCAGATTGAGCAATTCAATTCCACAAATTGGCTAGTGTGGAAGAGAAGAATGCTTGCAATCTTCTGGGACCTGAAAATAGACAACATCATTATGGAAGGGCCGCCAACTGTAAAGATTACAGGGAAACCTACAGACAATGAGCAAAAGGCCATCAATACTTGGTGCAAGAAGGACTCAACTGCTAGGACATGGATTGAGCTAGTGGTAGGAGATTCTGAGATGATTCACTTACTCAGAGCAAATATGGCAAAGGAGATGTGGGATCAGCTAAAAATAGTAAAAGAAGCATGGGGAAAGATTGGCATTTTGACTGCCTGGCATGTGCTGATAAGTTCGCTCCACTATTGGAAATAGGGAGGAAAGGAAGGGGTGAGGTCGTGAAAGAGTTCCCGTCAACTCTGGTGTGCTCAATGACAACACTACACTGCATAGAACTGGTGGATTTCATGGATAATAACATTATATGTGGCATGTGGGTGTGTAGCAGCAAGAGTGCAAGACACAGAGTATATCGAGACAGAGAATGTGGACAAGACTAAGAGGATGTGACTAGAGGCTGAGACTCAAAGAGAACTGGGGTGTACTATTCTGTTCTTTCTATCTGTTGTACAGGAGCTTATATATGTTTTTCTACCTTACTAATAATGAAGTAACTCTGTAAATTTTCACCTTGCAACTGTATATCCAAATCTGTCTTGAAAGTCTTCATGCAATGGGGCTAGCTGAGGAACACAATGGTAGTATAGGAGTGCCATGGTGGGAACCAATGTTGTGACCTGATGTGGGATGCTAATAGAGTCATAGCCTGGAAATAGATGTTGCTGATTGCTGTTGGTGGCAACTCCAGGATTCATCTGGCTTGACACATCCCTGTTCTCTATTTTCTGTGGACCTGACTGGTCTATACCATAGCTGGTTGTCAGCTGATGGGTTTATCCATCTGCTAGGGTCCTGATCTGCTATGTCAGTGCATTGCTAGGGATGACTTGGTGGCCACATAGGGGTGACCCTTGGATTGTAGAATGTAGATCCTTCCTAACATGGATATAGTATTGATGGTGATGGTCCCTTCTCCAGTTACCTAAGCTGTGCCAGCTGATAGTTTTATGTGAATTGGTTGATGGTGTGCTTTATTGGAGGTGCATGACCAACTAGCATGGTGATGAGCATGCTACCTGGCTGGGCTGGATCTCAAGCGAAATCTGGGACCATTTCAGGGTGTGCAATATTAAATGAGGCAGTTCAAGCTCTCAGTTTCATAGAAAGTGTGCAATAGCGATACTTCAGGTTCAACATGAGCACTCGTGAAACATTGGGTAGCCTCAAAATGGCCATTTGAAATTGCTTTTAAAATTGCGTAACCTGCGACCTGGATCTGAGGTACAAAATTGAATGGGACGATCAAGAGTAAATTCAAGAGTGGGTATCTGAGGCTCACAGCAGAATATTGCCAGCATGGAGATAATTGTTTAGGCGTGATCCACTATGGCATTGACAGAGCTATAAAGAGCAGTGACCAGCTTGGATTCGAGTAACCTGTCCTTGTCTGCACTACAACATAATGCCCATCAACAGAGTCCATCATTACATGAGAGAAACTGAGTCACAATCCTTAGTGGATAGATTGTCATCACCAGTCCCAGAGCTAGTTGACGATGAAGAAGATTTAGTCCTCAAGTATCCCCCAGCTTCCATTTATGTGGACAATTGTGTAGAATCATGCAGGAACACAACCTTATCGATGGTACTTGAGGCCTTGCATTCCTTCAATCTGACCTCCCCCTCCGAAATTAATTATTCCTATGTGACAACTAGTGCATTATCAGTATCCTGCTTCAATCAGATGAGAATTCCCATGGGAGGACCCCTTTTAACATTGCGCAAGTGTCTCGAACCAGTTTGACCCTCTGTCTTGGGAACAGAAGTCAGCATTGGACAGTTGGCTTGGAAAGTATCTATTGAAGTCTGCGCCGATGGATGGGATGTACAAATTGATGGAGGAGGACCCTACCTTGTTATTGGATGTGATATCAACCATTATGCCCTACTCAACTGTCGAGGGCACTTATATCCATTTCTGGTTCCAGCCCATCATGTTCTCCCTTGTACAACCACTTGGCATGTTGTTTCCCTCCCTGCGGAACTTGAACACCACTCTGACATGCAGGATCTCTGGCCCGGACCTTCTCATGCATGACAATGACCCCCTCGAATAGGATCAATCGCTCTTGAAGACAAGCGATAACAATGCTATCCTCTGTAGCACCCAGCACTCTCCTTTTGTCATGATCTCAAAAAAATGATCAAGTCCCCTAGACTGTATACATATCTAATTGAAGCCCAAAGATGCCCTGTGTAGATGTTGGTGATTTATTTCCCAATTCATCTTTTTATTTGAAATATGTGGAGCATTATTTTTCATGTTGCCTGTTGGATTAGGTGGGGCAGTGCCCTGGCCTCATGGGCTTTTCCATTTTAATACAGAAGAATTTGTTGTCTGTGCCTTGACATTTTGAATTACATATATATAGTAGTAGGATACTAGAATCAGAAGATCCCCCTTTGTCGATCTCACTCCATTCAGACCAGCATTCTCCATTTTGTTAGCATTCTCCTGTGGCGTTTTATTGAGTTTCTCCCAAGAAGATCCCCCTTTGTCAATCTCACTCAGTTCAGACCAGCATTCTCCATTTTGTTAGCATTCTCCTGCAGCATTTTATTGAGTTTCTCCCTGTGATATCAAGAAGATCCCCCTTTGTCAATCTCACTCAGTTCAGACCAGCATTCTCCATTTTGTTAGCATTCTCCTGCAGCATTTTATTGAGTTTCTCCCTGCAATATCTAGTTATACTGCGAATTCAGAGGTTTCAGTGTACCCAAGTTCAGTTTGATAGCAACCAAGGCTCCAAACTTATTTGACGAGACAATTAGCAAAGTTTCAATTATAAACCATTAATGAACTATTTCGAGGCTCATTCGAGACTCTACTGCTCCCCCCCTTGTTTTTACTAGCAATTTCCTATGAGACTTCTGGGACTTTTCCGGGACTCACACCCTCACTCGCCCTTGGACACACTCTCATTCACCATCGTGCTCCCTCAAATTACACATCAGGCACTAAGGTGGTGCTTTGCACTCCCATTCCCCAGTTTGTAGGGTTGGGTTTGTTGGCATATTTTATACTAGGCAGTGTCCCAGGGTACCTATCAACGGGGTTTGGATGGCATATGTGGGAGATGACTTGGCCATTGGGTGTGGACAATGCTTGCCTTATAGCAGATAATTGTGGAGTTGGCAGAGTTGCTCATAGCTAGTGTGGAAGACTAGCAGAAGACCTCGGATGAGTACAGATGCTAAGCGACAGGGTCAGGGCATGTATAATCCTAGTGAGGGTAAGGTTCCCAATGTCTAGTGCTGGGACTAGTCTGTCTGATACCTATACACCACCACATTGGAACAATGCTCATCAGCGCTATTTCAGGCAAAGGCCAATGACAACTTTGATATGCAGGCACATGTGATGAAGCTTAGGAGGATGCAGGAGGAGTTACACCTGATGGGAAGTATTGTCCATGATGATGATTTTGCAATGATACTCATCACCTCATTACCCAAGACATGGGATCCATTCACCTCGGCATACCTCGGCTCAAACACAACTGGCATCATTACATCAGCGGAATTGATTGCCATCCTTCTTGACAAGGATCAAAGAAGGAAAGGCCAGACCAGTGATGGCTCAGTGGTGACAGCATTACAAGTGAATGAGATGTGCAAATGCAACAATTGCAAAAAGAAGGGTCACCTGGCAAAAGATTGCTGGGGCAAAGGCGGTGGGAAAGAGGGGCCAAAGAGAAGGGGAAAGCGTGATCGGGCACACCAGGCACAGGATGATGCAGCAGGCACCGATCTCGAACAGTTCTCCTATATGGCTAATGTGTCGGATTTTTCCAAACTAGACTGGCTACTGGACTGTGGGACAACATCCCACATATGCACGACCCATGACACTTTCTCAGACTACATGCTGCTTTCAGATGCAACCCTAAAAGGGGTAGGTCCCATGCCTGCTAACGTTTTAGGATGGGGAACAGTCACAGTGAATTTCTCAGTAGATGGGAAAATCATATCTCATAAATTGGAGCATGTGCTACATGTGCTGGATGTGCCAAACTGCCTCCTATCCCTCAGCTGCTTTGCCAAAGATGGACAACACATCAATTTTGATGAGACCAGGTGCTATTTGCAGTCTAGTCAGGGGAAATTAATAGGAGCCAGAAAAGAACACAACAAACTATACCTCTTGGATGCATGTGCACTACTCAATGCCCATGACAAAGCTTATGTCAGTAGGGTACCAGGTCTATCATGGGAAGAGTGGCACCATCAATATGGCCACTTATCTACAACAGCCTTGCAGCATGCCAAATGAGAGGAAATGGTTACTGGTCTAAATATAGACAAGTTGATGATCCCATCACAATCATGCAATCACTGCCAAAAGGGGAAGATGGCTTGCTGCTCATTTCCTCAAGAGGCATCAAACTGTTCAGGTACTCTTGGTGAGTGCACTATGATGGATGTATGGGGGCCAGCTCCAATTCAATCCATCAATAAAAACCGATACTTCATTGCATTCACAGATGATGCCATGCATATGTGTCATGTTCTATTTTTAAAATCAAAAGATGAAGCATTTGATTGGATTACCTCATACCTTACCCATATTGAGACACAGTATGGAAAGAAGCCAAAGAAGCTCCACTTAGATAATGGGAAGGAGTTAATTAATGAGAAGCTGAAGAAATGGGCAGATGGATGCAGACTGGTCTTGGAGCCAACTGCACCATACTCACCCTCCCAAAATGGAGTTGCCAAGTGATTCAATTGCACACTAGTGGAGATGGCCTGGACAATGCTACCTAATTTTCTTTGGGATATAGCCATTTCTCACACAACCTATTTAAGGAATAGATCTCCAACATGCACACTCTGTGGCACAACACCTTATGAGGCATGGTTCAGGAAGAAGCTGGATGTCTCACATTTTAGGGAATTTGGGTGTGATGTGTGGGTGTTGGATGAGCAGCAGCAGACGAAATTGGACGCCAAGGTGGGAAAAATGAAATTCATAGGTTTCATTGATGAGTCCCACTCTATCCAATATTATGATGCTGCCACATGCTCCATCAGGGTCTCCCGGAATTTCTCTTTTACTGAAAACAGTCCCCCAGTTGCCAACATTCCTGGCGCTGTCATGAGAACAACCAGATTGCACACTGAGGGGGAGCCATCAGTAATGTCAAGGGAAATCATTATGGATCAACCCATTATAGATCAGGGACTGCTGCCCAATCCAGCTGATCATCAGGAATCATTGCCAAATCAGGTCAATCACAATTGTACAGAAATAGAATTTGATTACGACACTGCTACAGAAGCAACACCCAAGCCTAAAATAACTATCTGCATCCCAGCTAGACCAGCTGCCCAAACTGGCTCAACCACCAATTGCCCACAGCATGCAGCCAAGAAGAACTTGGACTACAAGCTCATTGACAACCCGAATGCTCGGAAACCTGCTGATTGATCACATCAAGTTTCCGATCAAATCACTGATGTCATCAATGAAGTAATCGAGTGCGCATATTTCGCCAAATCAGATGACCTGCTGAAGAATGTTGAGGAGTTGCTGGGAGGTGAAGAAAGGGAGGAATGGTTGAAGGCTATGAAAGAGGAGTTGGGGATGATGGAGAAGATGGGGACTTGGAAACTGGAGGAATTACCAGAGGGGAGAAAGGCTGTAGGAAGTAAATGGGTGTATACGAAAAAGACAGACAAACATGGAAACATTATATGCTACAAGGTGCAACTTGTTGCCCAAGGTTTTACACAGAAGCCTGGACTGGACTACAATGACAACAACACATTCGCACCAGTTATGTGCTATGAGAGCCTCAGGGCCCTACTAGCACTAACAGCTAAAAATGGTTGGCACCTGCAGCAATTTGATGTCAAAAATGCGTACCTGAATGGAACCCTGGATGAGGAAATATATATGCAGCAACCTCCAGGATTCGATGATGGGAGTGGCCGAGTCTGCTGACTCTACAAATCTATCTACAGGCTCAAACAAGCTGGTAACATATGGAATGCAACATTTACAGAAGCGCTAACTGACATTTTATACCAACAACAATGAGCTGACTACTGTGTCTACATCAAGTGTGACAGAAAAGGATTTGCAATCCTATTGCTATGGGTAGACAACATTGTCGGCATCTCAGATTCTATGAAAGGCACTGACCAAATTGAATTTGATCTCAAAAGGAAATTTGAAATCAAATCCCTTGGCACACCAAAATATCTACTCAGAATTCACACCTCGTACAACTGAGACGCCTGCCACCTGACACTCTCTCAAGGCCACTATATTGAGAAGACTCTTGTCAAGCTAGGTCTTCAGGATTGCAACCCCATATCAATGCCACTTGACCCTAATGTCAACCTCAACTACAAGAATGGAGGTGATCAGGATCCTCAGCTGAACACTACTACCTATGCATATGCCACCCTTATTGGCACACTTCTATATTTGTCAATTACAATGTGTGGTGACATCACCTTTGCAGCCCAGCAGCTTGGCCAATTTACTCGCAACCCTAAGCTGCACCATTGGACTGCTGTCAAGCATGTATTCCATTACTTGAAGGGGACAAGTAACATGCAATTATGTTATAAAGGTAGTAAAGGGGGTAGAGACGACCCTGCTATTTATTGTGATGCAGATTGGGCATCTCAAGCCAGCCACAAGTCTGTCAGTGGCTATGTGATCACCATCACAGGGGGAGCAATCACATGGAGTTCCAAATGACAAGGCTCAGTTGCCCTATCAACTGCCAAGGCTGAATATGTTGCTATTATGCATGTCACCAAACAAGTACTATGGCTTCAGGCACTACTTACCAAATTAGGCATCTCGGTACCAACACCTACTATTTTTAGGGACAATCAAGCAGCCATTGCAATCGCACATCACCCAGAATTCCATGAATGCACAAAACACATTGACACACCCTTACAGTTTGTATGTGACTACATAAAGAAGGGATGCCTTTATGTCTGCTACGTCAATACTGCCGAGAACCTAGCTGACATATTCACAAAGGGGCTACCACAACAGCCACACAACAAACTGAGACAGGAGATGGGCTTAGAAGCTGATTTGAGGGGGAGTGTTGGGAACAACAAATTGCCTGATGGAACACATAGTGGAACAGGAAGGAAGGAGAAGGGGAGTCTGGGTGGTAGGAGACAGGATGGGAATGGAGATTAGGATGGAGTTGAGGTTGAGACAAGGAAACGGCGCAGGACACTGAGCTCAAATTCACAATGCTCACTGGTATGAGCATCACCACATAGTTAAGCATGTAGTATATATTTGTTTGTACTCTATGAATTCTATATTCCTTTCCTCCTCTTCCTCTCGTGCCCCCTATATTCTCAACAGCAGCAGTGAGTGCTCACCTATTGTACTCCTCTGCAATTGTCTGTCACATTGAATGCTTCAATCCAGACACAGGGTGCATCTGGCCAGTGAAATTCTCCTTCGGCCAATCACACAGGGACCCATCCCAGTGCTCAAGTGCCTTCTGCCAGTTGTCCTTACCATGCGGGATGTCAGGGATGCATGCCCTCACTAAGGGAGCTGGGGATGGCTCCCAGTGTTCAGTGGTTTGAGTTGCGGCCAGTGGCACCAAGGGTCTAATGTAGCTCCAGAGTTGTGTGGCCTGCATCTCAGGCTGACTTTGGGACTGGTACCCCTGGATGATGTGATGAGAGGACTGGTTTGAGATGCATGTGCTATTAGAGGCTGGAGGGACAGTTTGTGGCAGATGAAGGGTTCCAGGTACCTGATGGCAGCAACCTGTGCATGGAGGGACACAGTTAGCCTGATGTAGTGTAGAGAAAGTGTCAATGACGAGCAACATGAATTACTGCAGGTCATTGTAGGTAGCCGGCTGGAGGAGTGTGTGCTCACCCATAAAACTCTTGTGGGCCTCCCTCTGTACCAGGTTAAGCACATTGCTGTGACTAGTCTCATAGCTCTGCAGCAAGTCTGGAAGGTACTTTATCAGCATGTCCACCTGTCACCATCATGGCTGCCAGTCAGTACTCAGTCATCATGCTGCTGGCCCATAGTACTAGGCTCAGGGATCTGAAGTACTACTCACATGCTTGCCAACTGCCCAGCTGCCCCACCACCTGACCATGCTCAGGGACCAGCACTGACCAACTGGTGCATACATCAGCCAATATTGAGCACCACCCCAGCAGAAACAGTGTGTCACAAAGTGTTTTTGCAGGCCTGCTTCACTCGTGAACTTGTTGATTAGGTCCTGTGCTTTGTTGTGGTCCATTGGCCAGTCAATGTGCACCATGCCATTGGCTGATACATGTGGAAAGAGGTAGTCACCTCCACTCAGTTCCCAACCAACCACAAGCTCAAGGTGCCCAACCCACCATAACAGGTGAGTGAACATGTCCAGGCCATCCACTTCCTGCTTGTAGATTTGGTAAGTGTTGCCTAAGTTTGTGATCCATCAGAGCATGCATGGCTCAACTCAGTTGAGTTGAGAGGAGAACACACCAACTCAACTGTCTGATGGCCCAATGTAACATAGCTGCTGCTGCAATCCCTTGCAGTTCTCCAATGTCACAGTGAAGTAGGCAGCAGTGTATGGTGGCTGCCAATAACCCCACACAATGTCCCATGCCTGGAGGCTGCATAGCTCACTGCCCCTGCAAAATCATGTCAGTAAGGCCAGAGATGCTGGCAGGGGATTGGCACTCACCTTGTCCACAGAGTAAAGCCTGTCAACATGAATGCACACATGAGGCCATCCCTTGCAATGCGGTACTGGATGGTACTGGTGTCTTGTGACTCAGGCAATGTACTTCCTAGCCAATACAAGGGGCACTGACCCTCACTCCATGCAACAATGTAAGTGAGCTCTTCAATCATCATTGCCTCTGCATGCTGATGTGTTGCACTTGATCCCTTCACCTGGCTCTTTGTCTTAATTGTTTTCATGACCTTCTCCACCACCAGTGCTTGTGCTGGGCAACCAATCACACCCCCTGTCTTATCATCATAAAGATACTTCCCTGCATAGTGGCCATTTGTGTCCCTGATTTCCAGGAATCATGAGGGTCAGTTTCCATCTTTGTCAGTCAAAGTGATGGCCTGATGCTCACATGTTGTCCCAGTAATTGGCAAAGGCAGCATGAATTGCTTGTGCTGTTCTGATGCCCCACTGCTCATCAAAGCACTTTTTGCTCAGGAACATTACCAGTGCATGTGCTGAGTACTGGTTTGGGGGTTCATCAAATGCATGCTCCCAGACATCTGTGTCAATCCCATCATCTGAGATGCCCACTTTCTTTGCTTGCTGCTCAGCCACAGTCTCTGTCAAGAACTCCTTTCCCTTCCAGACATAGTATGTGTATGTCTCCCATGTCCAACTTGATTTGCCATATTCCCAACAGGTTTCTGCACTGATCTGCTGGAGGGCAGAGAGGCTTGTAGCAGCACCTGGTGATGTGGCCCCAGCTTGTTGCTGCACAGAAGTGGTGTGGTGAACATGTGTAGTGTGAGCCATGGTGCAAGGGCCAAGGTTGAGTTTGGAAATTGATCAAGTCATGAATACTACTACTCCGACCCATGTATCTAGTCCAGACAAATAATTTACATTCAGATTGTCATATTAATACACAGAAAGAATACTATTTGTCAGTCTGAGTCTCCTGTGAGATCAATGTAGCCACATGCTTGCATCTTGCCTTCCAAGTCTGAGTCATGCACATGACATCCATGACTTGACATAGCAGGTTGTTTGCACTGCCAGAATCACATTAGTACATATCAGATTGAGTCTGTCAACAATAGAGCTCTTACCTGATATGCTTGTGGGTGCTGTTGCTGAATATTTAAAGCCAAACCTGGTTGGTGCCAAGTGTCAAATGCCTGGACCATCCCAGGCAGCATGTGGCCCAGGAGGATGTCAGGAATGGTCACCATCTGGGTTGAGAGTGTTGTACTTTGTGGCATGTCAAGAGCAGGGACTGGGCAAAGGCCAATTGCACTTGAAGCCACAGTAGTGGCTAGAGTGTTAGGACTGTGCCTAATCACACCCTTAAGCCTCAAAGTGGTGGCTTGTTAAGCCTGAGTCAAATGATTGCTTTAGGAGTGTTGTAGGTACAACAAACTACCTAGAGTCTTAGGGACTCTCTACACTAAATTACAGCCCTTATATACCCCAGAGGGTGGTCAATGTGCAGCTAAAGTCCCTCACAATAGAGACAATGCACAGCAACCACCAAGTCCTCATTGGACCATCCTTGGCCTCATATTCTCCCACAATGACTGTGCCATACTGTCAGCACCTCAGCCATTCCCATGATCTCTATCACAGTCTAGGCCCATCATCAGGCCAATGTCCTTTGGCACTCAGTCTATGTCCATAGCTGATGCTGACCTCATCTCCTTCCTAATTGGGGCTGCAGTCCTAACGTAGTAGGTACCTCCTTGCATAGTGTTGTCCTCTGCTTGTATTGTTTTGTTTGAGTCCAAAGAAAAAGATAAAAAATGAAATACAATCCTGTTAGGACTCCACCTAAACAACCCCTAAAAGACTTATGAGAAATGAGACTCAGTTAGAGTCAAAGATGATTCTAGATTGACCAGGAGTTGTCTAAGAAGAACAAACTACCTAAAGTCTTAGGGACTGACTACCTAAGACTACCCCAGCCAATGGTCTGTGTGCAATCAGTGCACAGCTAAAGTCCCTCACTCAGGGATCAATGTGCAGCAGCCAAGCCTGCGCCCATGTAACCATACCTGGAGTTATCCTCCCACACCAACACACTGTCCTTCCACATATGGCTGTGCTATTGTTCTTGCATCTCAGCCATTCCCATGAATCCCAGAGCTGACCCCTTGGCTGCCATGGAGATTCCTATGTTGCCCCTCAGGTGCCATTCAGCCTATGAGTCTGTCATAGCCTAGGCCCATCATCGGGCCATGTTCCTTTGGCACTCGGTCTATGTCCATAGCCAGTGCTTACCTCACCACCTTCCATATAAGGGCTGCAGTCCTAACATAGCCATGTCCTGCAACCATAGTATCACCCCAGCCTTGTAACCTAACATTTGAGTCCAGATAAAAAGGTAAAAAGAAATGAAAATATATCACATCTCCCCAAGTCCATATCTTCATAAGTCATATTGACATCATTACTGTGAAAAAGGTTTTCTGCTTGTAACATGTCCCTCTCCTCAAGGCCTTGCGTCCCGAGAGGTCAACATTGCTGCATCCACATAGTGTGGATCTTTTTCATCCACTCATAAAAGCAGTCCAACCACTCATCCCTCTCCTCAGGTGTGAGTCCTGCCTTCTCTGAGTCCTCATCCTCAATCTCTTCCATAGTGGTCTTCCACTGGATCAGCTTCTTTTCAGGGCATGCAACACCCTTCAACCTTTTTTGTCGGTCCTCTTCCAACTCGCTGCTTTCCTTTGCAGCCACTTTCTTTTGCTCCTCCCCTGCTGGGCTTTTCAATATCTTCTTTGCAAGACACTCAGTGTCTTTCTTGTGAGCTCTCTGCTCCTCCTCTGGTTCCTCACTCCCCTGTGGGAAATTAAGCATGGGTTTAACCTGCCCACTGCACTCTAGGTTTCTAGAGAACATCCCATTGGTATCATCAGGCAGTTCCTGAATGGCTGCCCAACTTCCTTTCCAGTTGTGCCATCTGCACTCCATATTGTCGAGGTATTCCCATCCAAAGTGTCCATCCTCCCATCCAAATAGTTTCTTGTGTTTCTGCTGACTCAGGGAAACTTTATAGGGGGTGCATTTCACCTGCTTCATGTTTTGTACATGCCTTGGGGTGTGGGGATTCTCTCTGTGAAATTTCTTTACTTTGGCTGGTGCATTGGCCACATTTTCCACTGGCTCCCAGGTCAACTCCTCCACCAGATAGTTTTTCCATTTTACGAGGTATTCCAGTTTCCCTCCCCCATGTCCACTGATGCAACTGTCCATAATTTCTTCTACCTCATATTCGTCCTCCTGGGACTCTTCCACCATCTGCACTTCCTTGCACATTGCTGCTTTTTGCTTCTGTTTGGGGAACTCCAGTTCCCTGTACAGTTTCAACAAGACTTTGTTGAAAATGTTGTAGACTCTCCACAATGCTGGGATTCTCAACTTATATGATGACTTGCCAACTTTGGCAAGGACTTCTAATGGGCCAACAAATTTACTGTTGAGCTTCTTAGTTGCTCAAATGACTGGTAGGTTTTCTGTACTGAGATAAACCTTATCTCCTGGTTTATACTTGCATGCTGCCTGATGATGGGTGTCATAGCACTCTTTCATAATCTGAGCTGCTTTCTCCAAAGCCCTTTTTGCCTTTGCATGTACATCTTCTATCTCTTTTGCTAGCTGTTCCACTGCTACTGCTTTTGGCGCATAGGTGGGGTCCAACCCCTTGTTAGGGTGTTGTCCATAATTCATAAAGAACAGGGTGAAGCCCATTGCTGAGTGAACTCTATCACTGCGGCAGAATTGTGCCACTGACAACCAACTGCCCCAGTCGTCTCGTCTGTTGTTCACAAACATTGCCAGGAATTCCTTTACCTCCCGATTCACCTGTTCTGTCTGTCCATCTGTCTGGGGGTGGTAGGCTGTTGACCAATTAGCCTTAATTCCCAGCATCCCATATAAGTCATCCATGAATTTGGACATGAATTGGGGTCCCCTGTCACTGATTACTTTCCTCAGGAGTCCATGCTCCTGGAATACATTATCTCTATATAAAACTGCCATTCCTTGAGAGGTAATTGCCATTGTTGTGGGTAAGAAGTATGACTTCTTGGTGAACCTGTCCACAATCACCAAAATCATGTTGTTTCCCTTTGACTTGGGCAGAGGTCCTATGAAGTCAACTGATATGACTTCCCATGGTTCGTTCGGAACCTCATTTGGTTGTAGTGGGGCCACGTGCACTTGTCGATCCAGTTTTGCCTTCTGGCAAGTTTCACATCCTGGAATGTAACACTCAATGTCCTCATGCATGTTTGGCCACCAAAAGTTCCATGTCAAAGACTCCAACATCTTTGCAACCCCTGAATGCCCCCATGAATGGTGAATTGGGATGATGTCTTCTTGCAATGCTATCACCGCCAGTACGTAGACTCTCCCTTTCCAGGTGATGAGTCCTCTCTCCAATTTGTAATCTCCTCCAGCCTTCTCCAGCCCTTTGACCACCTGGGTCTCCCATTGCCACTTGGGCACTTCCCATATGTCTTTCACAATGTCATCTATTGTGCAATCATCATTGTACACCCATACAAACAGGTGTTCTTTTAATAATATAACCCCCTCATTATTGTTTTCTCCACGGGCATGTCCTGCCCATTGTGACAATAGGTCTGCCTTTGTGTTGGACTTTCTGCTCCTATGCTTGATTACAAATTTGTAATCTTGCAAATCTGTTACCCATCTCACCTGTTGTCTGTTTAAGTTTTGTGCCTTTCTGAAATATGTGAGGTTCTGGTGATCAGTTAGAACCTCAACCATCTGTTTGGCTCCCTTAAGGTAATGGGACCATTCATAGAAGGCATGCATAACTGTGAGCATCTCTTTATTGTAGATCTCATAGTTTCTTTTGGTGTCATTGAGTGATTTAGAGATGAAAGCAACCAGCTTCCATTTGTCCTCCTCCACCTGTTGCAATAAGATTCCTCCAATGGCAAAGTCAGAGGCATCCACCTCTACTCAAAATTGTCCATCCTCATTGGGGATTTGTAACACCACTTCCTCCACTATGGTTTTCTTTAGCTTTTCGAAAGCTACATCCTGCAACTCTGTCCATCTCCATTCATCTTTCCCAGTCAACTGGGTTAATGGCTTTGCTGCCTTGGCAAAATCTTTCACAAATTGTTGGTAAAAGTTGACGAAGCCCAAGAACTGCTGGACTTCTCATTTACATGTGGGTTTCGGCCACTCAGTTACTGCCTTGACCTTGGCAGATTCCATTCAGACCAAATCTTTACTGATAATGACTCCCAAGAAGTCCATCTCAGCTTTGTTGAAGAAGCACTTCTCTGGTTTAAGTGACAACTTGTGCTCTTCTAGTTTTGCCAAAATACAGTTAACCTGAACTGTATGCTCTGCTTGTGTTTTTGAGAATACTAGGATGTTGTCCATGTATGTAACGACCCATCCTTCCACTATCTCAACTCTGAAGATGTCATTCATCATCATTTGGAAGGTTGCTGGCAAGTTTGTCAATCTGAAAAACATGACTAGTGGCTCAAAGAGTCCTCTATTGGTTTGGAATGCTGCCTTCCACTTGTCTCCCTCCTTGATGTGCACATTGTTGTAGCCCCAACAAATGTCCATCTTGGAGAAGACCTTTGCTTGTGATAATTTGTTGACTAGCTCTCCAATGAGTGGGAGTGGGTAGTGATTTTTCATGGTCATCTTGTTTAACTTCTGGTAATCCTGTACTGGTCTCAATTTTCCATCCTTTTTCTTGACAAAGAAGAAAGATGATGCCATGGGTGATCTGCTTGGCTGGATTTGTCCAGAATCCAGGTTCTCTTTTAAGAATTCATCCAATTGCTGCTGCTCATCTCTATTCAGTGGGTAGATTTTGCAGTCAACTGGGTTAGACCTGGGGACCAACTCAATAGCATGGTCCCATCATCTCCATGGTGGTAGCTTGTCAAAGGTCTCTTTCTCAAAAACCTTTTGATGGCCTAAATAATGTCTGGGGACTGCCTCCTCCAGAGTTCGCTTTTTTGTTTTCTCTGCCTCCTCTGCTGCTATTTTTGTAGCCATTGATGCATATGCCCAAATGTGCAACTCTGGTTCACCAATGTGAACTGCCAACAATTGTTCTCCCTCCTGCAAGCATTGTGTTACATCAATCTCGTCCTCTGGTTCTTGAACAGATGAGGATTTCCAACATGTCCTGGGACACTGGTTAAACTCTAGTGATTGTTTCTTCCAGTTGATGGTTGGATTGTGATGTCTCAACCAATCAAAACCCAAGAACAGGTCTGTCTTCCCTATGCACATTACAGCACACTCTATGATTTCCTCATGCTCTCCTATCCATAGTTTCACCAGTGCCATGTACTCTAGGTTTCCCATCGAGTTTTTGGTTCCATCAGCATTGTACACTGGTATTGGTTTCACCAAGCATCATTTCGCTATCTGGTGCTCCTCTACAAAGTCCTCACTGATACAAGATCCATTTGCTCCTAAATCTATTAACATTTTTACATTGATTGTTTTCAATGTGTCCATCATCATTACTGTCCCTGTTAGGTCCAGTTCCTCTCTGCCTGCACCTTGTACCACTTTTTCCTGTAAGTGTACTAGGTTCCGCATGGCCTCTGCCTCCATCATTGCATTCAACTGATCTACCAGTTGTCCATCCACTTCATTTATCCTTTTTGCATGTACCCACTGTTGTAGGCATTCCACTGTGATCTGTTTGGGCTGCTCCCAAATCCTTCTTAGCATCCATTGTGGGGTCCATGTCTTTAATTGTTCCCCTTTCTTTGTGCTCACTCGCAAGTTTCTTAACTGATGTATGCTCCCACTGCATTCATAGAGTAAATCCTGCACATTTATTTTGGAGTCCATATATACTGGTACATCAGTGTCTGAAACCTGGGTGGTAGCCAGCAGTGCTGAGCACTCGCCTACTGGCTTTCTGCAAAACCCTGGAGCTCTCCAAGCTCCCTGTATTCCTCTGGGGTCATTTCCCCTGCTACAATGCTTCTTATGGCTCATTTGCCTTTCTCCCCCATCGTAATTCTCTTTGGTTTTGCACATGTGTCTGCCATGTGTCCTTCCTCTCCACAGTTGAAGCAAGTGGTGACCTTCTTTGGTCCTTGACAATCCTGACTGTAATGTCCCTTTTTTCCACAATTGAAGCATGTGACTGGTCTCCTTTTGCTTTTATTGACATCCATTGCATTTGGATCTGATCAACTCCCTAACACAAATGGAGGTGGTGCTCTGAACTGGTATTGGGGACAACCATTAGTGACTGGTGCTCACTCTTTGTATTCTCTCTGAGACTTGGAGAATCCATAGGCCTCATTGGCCTTTCGATAAGCTCTTGCAAGCACTGTTACCCTAGTTTGGATCTGGTGTAGGGTTGCATCCTCTGCTAAGCCTCCATATCGGATTGGTTCTCTTCCCAAGGCTGGGTTAAGATTTCCTCTGAACTGTGAGATCAGGGCCTGGTCATTCCAATCAGTTAATGAGGTGAGGGAGTTAAATTTGATGATATAGTCCTTGACTATCATCGTTCCCTGTTGTAGTCTTAAGAGCACTTCAATGGCTTTTTCTTTTGTCTCAGTGGACATGAAGAACTCATGCATCTGGTTCTTAAAGTCCATCCAGTTAGTGAAAGGGAATTGATTGTTTGGAGGTCATCTCCTCCATGCTCATCCATCATCAATGTCCTCCCCTGCATTTAGTTGAGCCCAGTTTAACTCTGCACTCCATCCACTGTTGTCTATTTTGTCCTGAAACTCCTGTTGTGCTTCTTGAAATGCTTTGAGTTTCACCCCACTCCAGTCTGCTGCTCTTTCACCTTCTCCACCTTTGATCCTATAAAGGCAGATTGAGATCTTTCTTAGATCTTCTTTTTCTCAGGCCAACATGAAATATGTTTCCATTTGGTGTAACCATCCATCCACCATTCATGGATCTCCTTGGTAGAAGTCAGGCATCTCTGCCTTTGTGAGGGGGCCTGGTGCCATTCGATTCAACCATTGATATTCATTCATCATGGCAGCGAGAGCTTGCCCCATGTTAGTAATGGTCTGTTGTCTGGCCTCAGCTTGTTGGTGTATTTTGTTCTCTCAGGCAGCTACAGATGCTGCTGTCTGCATGTCTGCCAATGGTTGAATTGTCTCAGTGTCTGCCCAGTGTTCCTGCCATCCCATTAAGGTGTGATATGTTTGTGTGATCATATCAACTGTGAGTTGGAAAGCACCAGGTTGATGGGAACCATATCCATTCCACATCATTTCCTTCATCCAGGGCCACCTGCCTGGTTCTTCTGACACTCGAATGCAGTGCCACATGTGATTGCTGTTGAAATGAGCAACAGCAGTGCAGAGCGAGGCTTAGTAAGCGAGGGGACTTACTGAGTACTGTTAAGAACGCTTAGGAGCTAGGGCTCAACTATGCAATAGAACAGGAGATGTATTTCAGCAGTGCAAAGAGCACTGCTTATATACAGTTACAGGAATCACATGTAACTACATCTAATATACCTATTTCTAGTAATGCGCAGCTTCCTGCTGCGCATGGTGTCATATTGCTGCGCATTCTACAGCAATCTGTCAATACTTGACGTGTGAAGCATGTTTCACGCATCATGTTCTCACATGCTGTCGTTTCATACTGTTCCTGGGATGAAACTCTATAATATCTGTCAAACACTATAAAAGTGTCAACAGTGTACAAATATCAGATTATATTTGTGATTTGGTGAGCATTCATAAATAACGATATAATATATGAAGCTATGAGTTCGATACTCAACACTCCAGATCATTATTTATTCAACACTCCCCCATGCTGAGAAATCACTAATCCAATTTCAGATCTTAACTTTGTAAATTTATCAACAGACAAATTTTTAGTCAAGATATCAGCAAGTTGCTGATTTGTGGGAATATACACAAGTTCCACTTTTCCTTCCTCTATGAGTTCTCTAACATAGTGGTAGTGGATATCTATGTGTTTAGATCTATGCTCTTGAGCAGGATTAGAAGCTAAAAAGATTGCTCCTTGATTATCTACTCCTAATTGAATCATTTTTATAGTCTTTCCAATTTCATGGAATAAAGACTCTATCCAGACTATCTGTCTCAATGTATCAGACAGACTCATATATTCAGCTTCTGTCGATGACAGAGCAACTGTCTTTTGTTTCCTTGAAACCCAACTAACTGGTCCTCCAGCTAGTTTTATTATATATCCAGTGACTGATCTTCTATTAATCTGGTCACCTGCCCAGTCTGCATCACAATATGCAATGAAACCTTCATGGTTCTTTCCATTATACACTATTTTGATATTAATGTTGGTGGCAACATATTTGATAATGTATAATGCCTTCTGGATATGCTCTTCAGAAGGATTAACCATAAATTGTGACATCATTATTACTGCAAATGCAATATCTGGACGAATTCCAAGAGTTAAATATAATAATGATCCAATTATGGATTGATAATAGCTTCTTTGCTCAGAAGTTGCTGTTCCTTCATTTGGTTTAGGAACATACCCTGCTGGTAATGGTGTTCTAGCAGGTTTAGCATTTTCTTGACCAAAACACTTAACAACTTTCTTAGCATAGTCTATTTGATCAATTATAAGTAATTGATTTGGTCTATCTCGAGATATCTTCATCCCTAGATATTCAGAGACTTGTCCTAAGTCTCTACATTCCCATATCTTCATGAACTTGCTCTTTTTGTCTAATAAGAGTCTTTTGTCATTTCCCAGAAATAGTACATCATCAACATATAGTATGACAACTATTATTGATCCTTGTTTGTTAAGGATATAAACTCCTGTATCCGAAAGACATCTATTGAATCCTAAAGATTTCAAGCTTTTATCAGCTTGTTTATTCCAAGCATTTATCAGCTTGTTTATTCCAAGCATATGATGCTTGTTTAAGACCATATAGGGCCTTTTTTAATCTATAGACTTTTCCCTCTTGTCCTTTTGTGACAAAACCTTCTGGCTGTTCCATGTAAATCTCTTCATCAAGATTTCCATATAGGAAAGCTGTTTTAACATCTAGCGCCTCAATTTCCCAATTTTCAAGTGCAGCTGAAGCCAGAAGTAATCTCACTGTTTCAAATTGTGCAACAGGAGAAAAGGTGTCATCATAATCTATGCCAGGTATTTGTGAAAATCCTTTAGCAACAAGTCGAGCACGTTTTTGACCATCACTTTTAATATTGTAAACCCATCTACACTTCACAGGTTTACGATCTTTTGGACCATCAACTAACTCCCAAACATCTCGTTCGAATAGAGCTTCAATCTCATCCTCCATAGCTTTAATCCATTCTTGAAAAGCTTTAGGATCAGATTCTTTAATTTTTAACACATCCCTAAAATGAACAGGGATGTCAGATTTAGGTAATACTGCTTTTGAGAGTAGGAAATTAATAAATTTCCTTCCTCCCTCCTTTTGTAATTGATTAAGCAGTATATCTATATCTGAAATTCCTTTATCCTGAATAATACCAGGATCTAGTTCATCTGATATTTCGCTTGAAGTGTCTTTTTGACTATCAGAGTCTTCAGACTCATTGAAAGGATTCTTTTCCAGTTGTTTTTCAATTTCAAGAGGAGTTTTCTTTCCATAAATGTTACCCTCTTTATAAACTGGTTTCCTTTCTCTAGTACTTTGGCGAAGTGGGAAGGGAATAGGTTCAGGTTGTTTTTGGGATTGTCTTCCTGTAACCATTTTCTCTTTTCGTGTTCTTCTGATATCTGGTGGTGCATGATGTTGTGTCCCAGGCCATCTACTGGAATTCTCTTCGGATCTGTTTTCACTTGATCCTCGAACATCAGGTCTGACAGGTAAATCCTGTTCTCCACTATTATTATGAGGCTCTATATCATCATTGTCATGAGATGAATTCTGCTCTTCATCTGGTGTTGTTATGAGCATACCTCGTCCCATTCAATTTTCACAGTAACGACGACAATGACATTCATGAAGATACGGACTCAGAGAAGCAGGATATATTTTTCTTTTCTTTTTATCTATTTCATTGCACTCAAACGATAGGATACAGGACTCAGACGACACGTCAGTTGCAGGGACAGACTACATTAGGGCTGTGACCCTTATATGGAAGGAGGTGAGGTCAGCATCGGCTATGGACATAGACCAAGTGCTGGAAGGAACAATGGCCCAATGATGGGCCTACACCATGATAGGATACATGAGCAGCACGGCGCCAGAGGGACGACATGGAATGCCGAGATGTACCGATGACTGGGTACCGGCATAGATGGGAATTGGCTGAGACGCACTACAATAGGCGTGGCCATATATGGAAGAACCAGAGTGATGGTGTGGGAGAAGATCTCCAAGTAAGGTCATATGGGCGCAGACTCAGCTGCTGCGCATTGTCTCTATTGTGAGGGACTTTAGCTGCACGCTGACTGCGCACAGACCAGGAGATGGGTATATAAGGGTTGTAGTCTTAGGTAGCGAGTCCCTAAGACTCTAGATAGTTTGTGTCCTAGACACTCTACTTGAGCAAGCAGTTTCTTCTTTGGCCCAGCAAGCCCCACTCTAAGTCTCTCAGGTTGTGTTTAGGTCATCCCTAACATAATCTAGAGTCTTTACCACTCTACCCCATTGGTTAGCACCGAGCATGTTTGGCTCATTGTTGCTCAGAATGCCAACAGCCTAGTTTCATTTCTGAGAGGAAGTAATCGCGCAGCCCGCATCCTCTCCAGGCGACTACGACACAGTACTGTCAACGGGCATCGAACGAGACATCCTCAATACACCCTTTGGGTCTGTCTACCAAACAGTAACGGAAGAGAATACTAGAGTGTCGGGAGAGTGTAGGCAGGAGACCACAGACATGCCCCGAGCTTAGTATACCGTTATTGCCGAAAAGCTCAGGAATGAGTGAAATAACTCGGTATATGCGTGTATCAAGGCTGAACCAAAGTCCCTTCATACCCTCTGTACTAGCAACCCCTACTTTGTTATCGGGGTTGATAACTAGGCACAAGGACATTAGGGCGAATTGCCAGGCACACCTATATTGATAGCTTTTGGACCCACAACACAGCAGACAACAACTCCCTTGTTTCCCAAGGGACATCATTGATTGGTGCGGAATAATTGCCAGAAGAACGGATCAAGTGTCGGTGGAGGCCCAAACTTGGTTGAACATCTTATTACAGCAGAATCCAAATGAGACACAATGCAGTGCTCATTTACATATATACTACCCTACGCCCAGGCAACACTATCGGAGATTGGGTGCATCTTCGATGCAGACTGGGTGACAATCCACGACATGGTCCAGACTGGACCCAGAGAATTTATCGGCAACACAGTCATTCGCCGTTACGATAACCATGTCTGGCTATACTGGAAGTACCAGAAGGAGTCACGATGACTTGAACGTGCTCAAGCGCAGATCCTCCTATGGGAGCGGGAAGCTCAACAAGAGCTAGAGCAGAAGGAGGCCTGGGAAGCCTTACTTATGGAAAGAGCCGCCACTCGCACTGTCTTGCGAGCGGAATGAGCCATGAAGAAGGCAGAGAGGGAATACCAAACCCTCATTGAACTACTGGAGGTCCAGTACAAAGGCGACACCTCCAACCCAATCTGGCTAGCCCTGGTTTCATCGAAGTACAACCAGTGGCTCATGTTAATTAACAACGGTGACAAGGCTATCCAGCATTACTGGGTAGCAATCGAACGACTCCAATGCACGCACCACGTAGAGGAGTTATATGAACATGAGGGCATGACAATGAGTCATGAAGACTGGAACGCGTGGATGCACACAATGAACAGAAATATACTAGCAACCTGCTATGCTAAATGGAAGCGTAAGCAGGAAGAGGAAGAACGCCAGAAGGGGATCTGATACGACCCCCTTCTAATCACTAAGCCGCCTGGGGCTATCATTGCTGGGACACCAGAATGGCTTGTCACCAAACCTTTGACCACACCTCCACTCTATTGGACTAGGGCATTTCCTCGGAGAAATCGGGGAGGACTCGTGGAACGATCATAAAGCCAGGTTATTGGGATGGCGTGCAAACGTCAAAGCACACCTTCCCGGACTGAAAGCAAGGAGTCCTATAGCACCCAACCAGTGGAGGGAAAACGGGTACTGCTACATGTACCTGTTCAAAAAGGAGTAGTACGACAAGTACAACTGGCCAGCCTGGCCTACCCTCTACGACATAATCAGCTGGGAACCAGAACTCCGAGACAATATGGTGGTTTTCACCATCCAGGATAGCATTCGACCTGGACGGTGTCACATAGTGGAGGAATCAGCTGTACGTCGAGACGACATCGAGTACACCTGGGACGAACTAGTTGACCTACACAAGGTCTCTCACTATACCTGGACAGTACGGTTCAGAGGACAGTCGAAGTCAAAATGCAGGGCAGCACAGCGAAAACTCGCCCAAACCCCCATAAAAAGAGTCAACCTTAGGACAACAGTCACGGTTGAACAGGCCTATGCAGAGGCAGCTGGACGAGCATACCCAGCAGTAATAGAACCCAAACCTGTTGTGCAACCAGCACGGTCATATGCAGTGGCAGCACGAGGTACAAAGGAAAACAAAGCATGAGTTGTCACTCAAGGAGGTGATGCAGCACATTGGCATGGTGGTGTACCCACTACGGCGGATTGGCTCTCGAATGAAGAGTACCCACAAGGAGCAAACAAAGCTCATAAGAAAAGAGAAATCGAGCAGTGGTGAAGGATCGTCGAAAGGGAGGCATGGTTGCCCTACCCTAACCCAAAAATGTCATGGGCCAATAGCGGCTTTAACCCTGACATACCAGGTTACTGTTACCTGGTTTTGATTAAAAAACAGTACTGGGACAAATTTTTATGGCCAGCCTACCCTCAGATCCAAGAAATCTGCTCTTGGGACCACAACCTACAAGAAACTGAGGTGACAACCATCATCCGGAAAGCCTATGACAAGGACACCACTTTGCACATTGAAAAATACAATAGTAACTGCAGAGGATGGTTCCATGTCGAGTGTCTCAATAGGGAAGGAATGAGCCACTACAAACTAGGCGCCACTCCTTTCAGGCTCACAGTCGATATGATCACCCACGCTTACCATGCAGTGATGGGATGGCGGGCACATTGGCAGGACACTGACACAATAGAACCTCTACCTGATACCCAACCAGCTGCAGCAGTAGCAGCACGGGAGAACAAAATCCATCGACAGGTGGAGGAGAGACAATGGGCTATCACTAGTGCTGGCCAGGCACTAGTGGCAATGATCAACGAGTATCAACGATCTAACCGTCGAGAGCCCAGACCTCTTACAAAAGCCGAAATGCCTGCCTTCTACGAAGGAGATCCCTGAACAGTGGATGGATGGTTGTGTCAGATGGACACTTATTTCATGTTGGCAAATGAAACGGATCCTAAGTGAAAGGTGTCAATCTGCCTATATAGGATCAAAGGCAGAAAAGGAGACCGAGCGGCTGACTGGAGTGGGGTGAAACTCAAAGCCTTTCAGGAGGCACAACAGGAGTTTCAAGACAAAATCGACAATAATGGTTGGAGTAGAGAGTTGGATTGGGCCCAGCTTAATACTGGAGAGAGCACAGACGACAATAGCGCATGGATCAGGTGACCACTGGAAAATCAATACCCCTTTGTGGACTGGACGGACTTTAAAACTCAAATGCATGAGTTCTTCATGTCCACGGAAACTAAGGAAAAGGCCATTGAGACGCTATTAAAATTACAACAGGGAACAATGATTGTGGAAGATTACATCATCAAGTTTAACTCCCTCACCTCTCTAACTGACTGGAATGATCAGGCCCTGATCTCCCAGTTCACAAACCATCTCAATCCAGCGCTTGGTCAAGAATTAATCCGGTACAGAGGATTGGCAGATAATGCTACATTGCAGCAGATTCAGACATGAGTCACAGCACTCGCAAGAGCTTATCGCAAGGCTAACGAGGCCTATGGGTTCTCTAAGGAACAAAGGGAATACTGAGAGCGAGCTCCAGCACCAAACAGATGCCCTCAGTGGCAATTCAGAGTGCCACTGCCGGTTGCATCAGGAAGTCGGTCGGATCCTAACACAATGGATGTGGATGGAAAAGATGCAAAAGTCTGTTCCTACTGCCAAAAGAAAGGACACCTAGTAAAAGAATGCTGGGCAAAGAAGCGACATGCAGAATTAACTTGTCCAAAATGTAACGAGAAAGGACATGTAGCATGGACCTGTAGAAAACCCAAAAACATTACGACGGGAGATAAGGGAAAGCAGGTGGTCAGATATGTCGACAATAGGGAAACGACCCCAGTCGGACATATAGAGGAGGTCTCAGATTTTGCAGAAAGCCAGTAGGTGAGCGCTCAGCACTGCTGGCTGTCACTCAGGTTTCTAGTAGTGATGTAACAGTAATAGATTCCCAAATTAACATGCATGATTTACTTTATGAATGCAGTGGGAATATACATCACCTAAGAAACCTGAGAGTGAGTGCAAAAAAGGGACAATGACTACAAACATGGACACCGCAGTGGATGCTAAGAAGAATTTGGGAACAACCCAAACAGATAGCAGTAGAATGTCTACAACAATGGGTAGACAACAAGAGAGTAAAAGAGGTGGATGGACACCTGGTAGACGAATTAAACACTATGACAGAAGTCGATGCTATGTGGAACCTGGAACACTTATGAAAGAAAACAGTGCAGGGGACAGGTTACCATGAAATAGACATAACCAGGGTCGTAACAACAATGGATGAATCAAAAAGCATCCATGTTAAAATGTTATTAGACTCTGGAGCAACTGGCACCTGTATTAGCACTGAGTTTGTAGAAAAACACCGGATACCCAAAAGACGATTGGTTCGACCAATTCCTGTGTACAATGCAGATGGAACAAAAAACTCAAGAGGTGCCTTAGAATACATGGCAAAAATAAAGTTACGCATCAGTGAACACGAGGAAGTCATTGAATGCGCAGTAACGCATCTCTCAAAGACCAGCATCTTCCTAGGTTTCAATTGGTTGAGGAAACACAACCCAACCATCAACTGGAAGAAGCAAACGCTAGAGTTCAACCACTGTCTGGGCACTTGTTGGAAAGGCTCCTCTGTTCAGGAACCAGAAGACGAGATGGATATAACTGAGGACCTCGAAGCGGAGGATCGATTACTGGCAGTTCACATTGGGGAACCAGAACTGAATGTTAGGGCCTATGCGTCAACAGCCACAAAAATAGCCACAGAAGAAGCGGAGAAAACTAAAAAATGAACTCTGGAGGAAGCAGTCCCCAGACACTATTTAGGACATCGAAAAGTCTTCGAGAAAGAGACTTTCGATGAACTACCACCACAGCGGCAATGGGATCATGCCATAGAGTTGATTCCCGGGTCTAACCCAGTTGATTGCAAAATCTATCCGCTCAATCGAGATGAGCAGCAACAACTGGATGAATTCTTGAAAGAGAACCTGGATTCTGGGCGAATCCAGTCGAGTAAATCGCCCATGGCATCACCTTTCTTCTTTGTTAAAAAGAAAGACAGAAAGTTACGACCGGTACAGGACTACCGATGACTCAATGAGATGATGGTCAAGAACCGATATCCACTACTGCTGATAGGAGAGCTGGTGGATAAGTTATCACAGGCCAAAGTCTTCTCAAAAATGGATATACGTTGGGGTTACAACAACATACACATTAAAGAAGGAGACGAGTGGAAGGCGGCATTCTGAACCAACAGAGGACTCTTTGAGCCGTTGGTGATGTTCTTTGGACTCACGAACTCGCCAGTCACCTTCCAGACAATGATGAATGATATCTTTAGAGTCGAAATCGCAGAAGGATGGGTCGTCATATATATGGACAACATTCTTGTATTTTCAAAAAACCAGGAGGAACATACAGTTCAGGTCAACCGTATCCTAGCAAAGCTAGAGGAACACAAGTTATCATTAAAACCGGAAAAATGCTTCTTTGATAAAAAAGAGATGGACTTCCTTGGAGTTGTCATCAGCGAAAACTCAGTCAGAATGGAGTCCGCTAAAGTCAAAGCAGTGACGGAGTGGCCTAAGCCCACTTGCAAATGCGAAGTCCAACAATTCCTGGGCTTCATAAACTTTTACCGACGATTTGTGAAGGACTTCGCCAAAGTGGCCAAACCCTTAACTCGGCTTACAGGAAAAAATGAGTGGAAGTGGATGGAGTTACAAGACAAAGCATTTGACATGCTAAAGAAAACCGTAGTGGAAGAGGTGGTGTTGCAGATCCCTAATGAGGATGGACAGTTTCGAGTAGAGGTGGATGCCTCTGACTTCGCCATTGGGGGAATCTTGTTGCAACAAACAGAAAACGATGTTTGGAAGCCAGTGGCTTTCATATCAAAATCCCTAAATGACGCTGAATGGAACTACGAGATCTATGATAAAGAGATGCTCACAGTAATGCATGCCTTTTACGAATGGTCCCATTATCTCAAAGGGGCCAAACACACAGTTGAAGTTCTGACAGATCATCAGAACTTAACATACTTCAGAAAGGTGCAGAACTTGAACTGGCGGCAGGCACGATGGGTGACGGACTTGCAGGAATACAATTTCGTCATAAAACATAGGAGCGGAAAGTCCAACACAAAGGCGGACTTACTATCATGATGGGCAGGACACACCCATGGAGAAAACGATAACAAAGGAGTAGTTCTGCTGAAAGAACACCTTTTTGTACAGGTCTTTGATGATGATCGTGCAATTGATGACATCATGAAGGATATAAAAAATATGCCCAAGTGGCAATGGGAGACACAGGTTGTCGAAGGCCTTGAGAAGGCCGATGGAGAATATAAAATTGAGAAAGGACTTGTCACCTGGAAGGGACGAGTATATGTACCAGCAGTTGTGGCATTGCGAGAAGATATCATCGCAATTCACCATTCATGGGGACACTCTGGAGTCACTAAAACTCTGGAGTCTCTAACAAGGAACTTTTGGTGGCCGAATATGCGTAAGGACATAGAAAAATATATTCCGGGTTGTGAAACATGCCAAAAAGCAAAACTGGATTGACAAGCGCGCGCAGCACCACTCCGACCAAATGAGGTTCCAACGGAACCATGGGAAGTCATCTCGGTTGACTTCATGGGACCCTTACCCATGTCAAAAGGACACGATACAATAATGGTGGTGGTGGACAGGTTCACAAAGAAGTCATACTTCTTACCCACCACAAAGGAGATTACATTGCAAGGAACAGCAGTGCTGTTCAGAGACAATGTATTCAGGGAGCACAGCATCCCAAGAAAAGTTATAAGCGACAGAGGACCTCAGTTTGCTTCAAAATTTATGAATGACTTATATGGAATGCTGGGAATCAAGGCCAATTGATCAACAGCCTACCACCCACAGACAGATGGACAGACGGAGCATGTAAATCAGGAAGTAAAAGAATTCCTGACCATGTTCGTCAACAATCGCCAAGATAACTGGAGCGATTGGCTGTCAGTGGCACAGTTCTGCCACAATGACCGGGTACATTCAGCAATGGGCTTTATGCCCTTCTTCATGAATTATGGACGACACCTGAACAAGGGTCTGGACCCCACCTACGCGCTGAAGGCAGTAGCCATAGAACAACTAGCAAAAGAAATAGAGGATGTGCACAAAAAGGCGAAGAAGGCTTTAGAAAAAGCCACTCAAATTATGAAAGAGCGGTATGATAGTCATCGCCAAACGGCACGAGAATATAAACCTGGTGACAAGGTTTATCTCAGTACAGAGAACCTCTCAGTAATTCAAGCAACCAAGAAGCTCGATGGAAAATTCGTCGGTCCACTTGAAGTCCTCGCCAAAGTTGGCGAGTCATCTTATAAATTAAAAATACCAGCAGCATGGAAGGTTTATAACGTCTTCAACGAAGTCTTGTTGAAGCCGTACAGGGAACTGGAATTCCCCAAACAAAAAGCAAAGGCAACAACACACAAGGATGCGCAGATGGTGGAGGAGTCCCAAGAGGGCAAATATGAAGTTGAAGAAATCATGGAGAGCCGCATCAGCGGACGAAGAGGAGCAAGGTTGGAATACCTTGTAAAATGGAAAAACTATCCAGTGGAGGAATCCACCTGGGAACCAGCCGGAAACGTTGCCAACGCACCGGCAAAAGTCAAAAAATTCCATAGGGAAAACCCTAAGGCTCCTAAGCTCATTAGGAACCTGAAGAATGGAAAGGTGTACATTCAATACACCGAGATGATCCCTCGACAGACCCCTAGTGCACCCAAGCACAAACAAAGTCGAGGAACCCATTGGAAAGACAAACAACTTTTTGGATGGGACGACGGCCACTTCGGGCCAAAATATCTAGCAAATATGGAGCGCAGATGGCGCAACTGGAAAGGGGACAGAAGGGCAATCATGGAATTGCCAGACAACACCGATGGGACGTTCTCCAGAGACCTGGAGTGCAGCGGGCGGTCACCTGTGCTTAATTTCCCACAAAGGGGAGAAAAGGAAGAATTTGAGGAGGAGTGCAGAGCGCACGAGAAAGACACCAAGTGTCTTAAAAAGAAAATCTTAAAAAAGGATACATTAGGAGCTGCAAAAGAAAGCAGCGAGTCGGACAATGACCAACGAAGAAGGATCAAGGGCATTGCACGCCCCACACAGAAAATATGGAAAACCACCATCGAGGAGGTGGAAGATATCGATTCAGAACGATCAGGCTTGACACCTGAGGAACAAGTGGAGCGCCTTGCCCACTTTTACGAACGGATGAAAACAGATCCACACTATGTGGACTCAGCAGGATCAGCCTCTCAGGACACGAGGCCTTAAGGGGGGGGTGATGTTATGAGCATACCTCGTCCCATTCAATTTTCACAGTAACAACGACAATGACATTCATGAAGATACAGACTCGGAGAAGCAGGATATATTTTTCTTTTCTTTTTATCTATTTCATTGCACTCAAATGATAGGATACAGGACTCAGACGACACGTCAGTCGCAGGGACAGACTACATTAGGACTGCGACCCTTATATGGAAGGAGGTGAGGTCAGCATTGGCTATGGACATAGACCGAGTGCCAGAAGGAACAACAGCCCAATGATGGGCCTACGCCATGATAGGATACATGAGTGGCATGGCACCAGAGGGACGACATGGAACGCTGAGATGTACCGATGACTAGGTACCAGTGTAGATGGGAATCAGCCGAGATGCATGACAATAGGTGTGGCCATATATGGAAGAACCAGAGTGATGGTGTGGGAGAAGATCTCCAAGTAAGGTCATATGGGCGCAGACTCAGCTGCTGCGCATTGTCTCTATTGTGAGGGACTTTAGCTGCACGCTGACTGCACACAGACCAGGAGATGGGTATATAAGGGTTGTAGTCTTAGGTAGCGAGTCCCTAAGACTCTAGATAGTTTGTGTCCTAGACACTCTACTTGAGCAAGCAGTTTCTTCTTTGGCTTAGCAAGCCCCACTCTAAGTCTCTCAGGTTGTGTTTAGGTCATCCCTAACAGGTGTAAGATCATGATTGAATGATGGTTTATATGGTTTGGGATCATCATCATCACTATCAAGATGATTGTTGTTTTGGGAATTGGAGTCAGATTCATGTCCATTTTGATCCCTTTGGTTAATACCTGGTGGACTTTCAAATAGTCTATCTTTGTTGTAATTTTCGCTTTTTCGTGGAAATACTGATTCATTAAATAGTGCTTTAACACCAATGAATATAGTGTTATCTTTCTTCATAAATTTATAAGCTTTAGATCCTATGTCATAACCAATAAAGGTCATTGGTTCAGATCTTGGTGACAGCTTATCTTTACAAATTTCTTTAGGTATGTAAACCCAAGCTAGACAACCAAACACTTTAAGGTAATGAACATCAGGTTTTTCACCTGTCATGTTTTCATAGGGTGTAGACCAATTTGTTCTTTGTAATGGTGTGCAATTGTATACATGAATAGCAGTTTCAAAAGCAAATTCCCACCATGATTTTGGGCAGGAAGATTCTAATCTCATGCTTTCTGCTTTTTCAAGTATAGTATCATTTAATTGTTCAGCACGACCGTTTTGTTGATGTATGTGAGGTGCACTTTGTTCTCTAAAGATTCCTTTTGAAGCAAGAAACTTGCTAAATTCATGCAACTTGAATTCCCCCCCTCAATCTGATCTGAAACATTTAACTCTACTGCTATATTGATTTTCCATGAGTTCTACATAACTCTTGAAAGCAGTGAATGTTTCTGATTTAGTTCAAAGAAGTGCCATATAAGCATAGGAAGAATAATCATCTAGTATCATAAGACACCATTTCTTTTGATGATAAGATTCCATAGGCAATTCTAATAAGTCTGCATGAATCAATTCAAGTGGCTTTGAAGCTTGCTTGATTGATGTAGGAAAAGATTTATTATGCATCTTTCCTTGTGCACATCCAGGACAAATTGTATCTGTTGATGGTATAGATAATTTGTCAAACCCTTTTGTATGATTGAAGACATGTTTTAATACATTTTTAGATGGGTGACCCAATCTTCAATGCCAAGTGTTATAATCCACTATATGAACTGAAGGTTCAGCCATTTTTACACTTGGATGGACTATTTCAGTCAAAATCCAATGAATGGGATCTCCTATATGTCTAGGATATGCCATTATAAATGGTTGCCCAGTTTTTAGCAAAAATATAGTACTATACTTGTCCGATTTTTCATGAAAGCCTTGTAGCTTTAGTTGTCCAGACGATATAAGTCTGACACTATCTGCAGGCATATAGCAAACTTTTTCAAGTTTAATGACATGTTTATGTTTATGCATGGTTTCTACCTGTAGGAACACAGTTCCTTCTCCAAGTATTGCTACTTGAGATCGTTTATCAGCTGTAAATACAGGCTGTGAAACTTTAAAAGGATGATATTCAGAGAAATCTTTGATTTCAGGAGTTATGTGAATCGATACTCCTGAATCAATCATCCATGGAGTTCCTTTGGACTCAAATTCCTTACACTTGTCACAACCACACACATTTATCTTACTACTCATTTTTGGAATGGAGGCAACTAAAGCAATAAATTGATCGCTATTTAAAGTAGTACAAATACTACTATCTACATTGTTACCTTTGAAATCAAGATGCCTCATAATTGGGCTCGTCTTGATAGTCCTCACTGATTTTTTATCAGAGAAGAACTTTTGAGTAGAAAGATTTACATACTGATATTCCCCATCAGCTGTATCATAGAAGTCTTCACCTAAGGAGACTGTGTCTGACATATTGTCCATTTCAATGTCAGCCCTTTCATCTAGGACTCTGAAACAGTTTTCTGCAATTGGATCAACCACCATTTGCAATTCTACATTGTCAGCGACTGAATACCCTTGAGCCTTCAGTTGCTGTAAATTTGGCGCTAATGGTGCCATTCTTTGAATCAAGGGTAGAGCAGGATCTATCCTGTCTACTAAGTGAGTGAATCTAGGTATATTCGCTTTCCTGGTGTCCCCAATATTGTTCTTTTGTTGCTGGTCTAATAGAAAGGCCTTCTTTTTCTTTTTATTGTCTCGATTAATTTTGTTCCTTTCTTGATTAGACAAGAACTGGGGTTTTCCAGTGTTAGAGGGTCTGGAAGATGGTCCTGGTGTCGTCCATTTCCCTTTATTTTGGTTCGAAGAATATGAATTCTGGTTATTAAAACCAGGTTTGTAATTATTCTGGTTACTAGGACCAGAATTTTGTTGATTCCAATTAGGCCTGTTAGGGCCTTTGGGAAGCTTCACTCTAGCAGTGTGAACAGCCCCCCCAGAAGATGTTCTCCGCCTTTGAGATTCTTCCTCTATTTTTGGAAGAATATCAGCAAGTTTCAAATCACTTGCTTTCGTTGTTAATAATACACTAGATGAGACACTGTCCCATCCTTGTGGCAAAGATGCTAACACTACCATTGCTAGCATATTGTCGGGGAATGTGAAGCCATTGACAGAAAGTCAATTAGCTGTTGTCAATAGCTCATTGACTGACTCTGTCAATTTATTGGTATTGATCTTCCAATGTATTACTTTTGAAAAATCAATGAAAATGCCAGCTGCTCCTGGCTTGCCAAACGCTTCCTGCAATGCAATGAAGGTAGAGTTGGACCATGGTTTAATAAGGTGTCTTAAAGACAGTGAGATTTTCATGGTTATTAATCCCAATGCCTTGTCATCGTTGTCACAGTAGTCATCCCAAGCTTCCTTTTTCTCTTTAATGCGACAAAGCTCAGTTGCAGAGGTGCTATCAGCTGTCTCTGCTGTCTTCTCAGCTTCTGTAAGCTGTGGCTTGATCCTGTTGCCAAGAACATACTGCCAGAGACCTTTATACTGCAGAGCAGCTTTGATAGCTGCAGACCACTCATTCCAATTATTGCTACCAGTAAGCGTTGGAATTTTAGATAAGTCATCTTCTCCTCCAATGATTATATTGACACTTGCTGCTCTAGCAAGATTATCGATTTCCATCCAGCCTGTCTGGGCTCTTGGATCGATGACTAGATGTCGATGGCAACTAGACTGATTTATTTTGTGTAAGTGGAAGTTGACTCTCTTCCTAATTGACTTTGAATATGAAGCCAATTCTTTGATATCAATGTACTGTGGCCATTGATATTGAGCCAATGCATGGGTTTTAATTGCTGCCAGGTAGCAGTAACCAATTTTCGACCATACAGGACTTTCGACAGTATGAACCCAAGGGTGGATAAGTCCGTCTTTTCCCTTGAGTTCTACTATAATGAACTCTCCTTGTTCAAGCTCTTCATTCCTTCTAGCTTTAATTAAAGAAGAGTATTCGCTATCATTCAAGGAAGGATGCGAATAATCAGAGCTGTAAATTTCCTCATCAAGTATATACAACTTGTGAGTTTTAGGTGGTATTCTTGGTCATTCAGCCAACTCTCTCTTGGCTTTACATTCTTTCTGGCGCAATTTTTTAGCTTTCTTTTTAAAGCTTTTCACTCTCTCCTCCTCTTGATTCAAGTTTTTAATGGTTTCTTGGATACTTTCTATAAGATCCTCAACCCGTTTTTTATCCTCCATTTCCTGGCGGATAGCTTGGTGCATGGTGGAAATTTATTTATTTATTTTAGTGGTTCTGCTTTCCTCTAAAACAGAATCACTGTGATATTTGTTGGGCAGTATTTTTACTTTCCCAATTTTCGACCACTCCTTAGCATGGTCCCAGACTTCACTTCCAGACCCACTATTTCTCTTTGGAGCAGCTGGTACCTCCATTTGTTCTGTCATCCAGTCCTCCACCTTTCCACCAAGGTTGAAGAACCATGTCCTAACTTCTTCAGAAGTTGGCCAATTTAGTTGATTCTTTGGACGCAAGGAGAAGGTAGCACCTGCCTTGTTTTTAGCAGACAGACCCACTTTTGCAATATTGGCATATGAAGCCGATTTTTCTTTTCCTTTCCCCTTATCAGCCTTTTGGGCTGATTTCATCTCTCCAGTTGCAATATTAAAAACATTTTTTCCATAATTCGCCTTTTGAAGGCAACCTGCTTGGAATTTTCGAATGTCATCAAAAATTTCGTCCACTAGAGATTCCTCACTAGCTAATTTAGCAGCCTCGTCATCTAATTCTTGACAATGCTTTCAAACAGAGAATTGCGCATCAGCGATGCACTTCCTGTGATTCTCCAGATCTTCCTGGACTTCCTTGTACCAGGGAGACTTTTTCGAAGACGTCCCAATGGGAGCAGTGGGTCCCTTGCTAGTAGATTGCAAGGTGTTTATGAAAATAGAGCTGGTAAAACCAGCTTTAGCAACTTTTTGAGAGGAGGAGTCGGATTTGGTGCCAGGGGTACCGGCAGTGACGTATTTGTTGCTGGAGGATCCAGCAGAGGCAGAGGAAGAAGCGGTGTTGGAGGTGGAAGACATTTGTGTTATAAAAAGGTTTGGTGGGTTTGTTTGAATTGAGTTTGTTCTGTAAGAGAGAAGGTAAGCAACAGTCTGAAAAGACTTTCATTGCTCAGAACAAAGGTATGGACATCGAGTTTTCGATTTTATTCTCCCGCAATAAATGCCTGAGCATGTGCATAAACATGGTAGTTTGCTTTTTGTCATAATGTGCTATAATTCATCGCCAGAAGGGGATCCAGCCCTTCAGGAGTGCTTGGGGGCTCCATCAAGTTCCCCACAGCGATAAAAATATCCTCCACTATTTATAGATATGGTAATAAGCTATTATTATGACACTAAGGAGCGTCCTAATGTAGATGGGATGCTAATCAGTGCCCATTGCTGGTCTGTGTGTACCAGGGAACAATGTCCCATGCAGCACGACCCTTATACAGAATTACTACTATTTTTAATTTTGGAGAATAATTTTATGCCAACGAAAACGGCCTACATAAGCACTTAATTATTCACGGCCAATAGGGGGGTGCGAAACCTTTCCAGATCTAAGCGATTAAGCCTAGACCCTTTATCTGTCATGGGACAGCCCTAAACCTGAGTGATTTGAATGGTTCACCAGACCAGGTAATTTATTGATTTACCAATCAGGACTACATTTTTTATATTAACCCAGATATTGCAGAACTGGGGACTGGTGAAGTGTGTCACACTAGTGATTATTGTCACACCATCCAAGGCGGTCGCTCAAATCCCAAGCGTTAGAGGCTTGTTAGGATGAGCAAGAAGTATTCCTGTCATACTTCAAGAGATAGCACATTAGCAACATAAATTGGATGTATACTACTCTAGTAACAGTACTATGGGCACATCTATTACTTCCCTTGTTTACCTTTGTTATGACAAAAGGGTGCTGACACATGTAATATGCACAGCACAAGGTTTTCATCTATGCGGGGCCCATAACCTGTTGAAACAAGCAACGGCAGCGCAGAGCGAGGCTTAGTAAGCGAGGGGACTTACTGAGTACTGTTAAGAACGCTTAGGAGCTAGGGCTCAACTATGCAATAGAACAGGAGATGTATTTCAGCAGTGCAAAGAGCACTGCTTATATACAGTTACAGGAATCACATGTAACTACATCTAATATACCTATTTCTAGTAATGCGCAGCTTCCTGCTGCGCATGGTGTCATATTGCTGCGCATTCTACAGCAATCTGTCAATACTTGATGTGTGAAGCATGTTTCATGCATCGTGTTCTCACACGCTGTCGTTTCATACTGTTCCTGGGATGAAACTCTATAATATCTGTCAAACACTATAAAAGTGTCAACAGTGTACAAATATCAGATTATATTTGTGATTTGGTGAGCATTCATAAATAACGATATAATATATGAAGCTATGAGTTCGATACTCAACACTCCAGATCATTATTTATTCAACAATTGCACCCTTTGGTGCATCTCCAGTATATAGGTCGGTACTCATCCATGAGTTCTGGATCCCATCCTTACACTTCTCTGATTGTCAGATATGCTGGCCATTTATAGGCATTCCAGTATTGTCATTTCACCAACCAGAGGTAACAGTGTCCAGGGTGTTTCAGATGCAGTTTATTCTGTGCCTGCACCAATAGCCCTGGTTGTCCATGTTGTAAACACAGGTCAATCTCTACTAGAGCTGCTGCTGTGTTTGATCATGCTGGTTGCTCTAGTTCCACCACATCATCCTCCTCCCCTAGGCTTATGATTTTGCCTATCTCAGGGTCTTCCATTTGTTCTGCCCCAACTCGGAGCATACTGTGGCCACTGGTGAGTAGTTTCTCCACCATGTCCCATCCATTTATGTCAGCCATTTCTAGGCCTACATGCACCACATCTTTTCGATCAGTGGCAGTCCACCTTGTTTGAACTCCTTTGTTTCGGAATTCCTCCTCCATCTGCCATATAGCAGCAATCATAGGGTATGCTGGCCATTCATACTTGTTCCAGTACTTTGGCTTGATGAGGTTCAGGTAACAGAACCCTGGTACTGTTGGTGCTAGCTGTTCCAGTATAGGACCCATTCATATAGTCCACCAGAAACCTGGTATGATGTTTCCATTTAATGCATGCATCAACACATTCCAATCTGCATGTTCCATTGTCATGCCTTCATGAGCATACAGCTCTGCTGTGTGTCACTCATACTGTATTTTCTCCAGTGTCACTCTGTAGACTCAGATGGCTTTCTCTCTATCAATGATCATCATGATCCATTGGTTATATTCTGACACCATCAGTGCCTTCCACATGGGACTGGATGCATCCCCTTTGAACATGTTGTTCAGTAGATCCATCAGGGTAAGGTATTCCCTGGTTGCTCTTTCAAGGGCTTGTTTTTCCCATATCACAGCTCAGTTTGCTGCCCATTGTTCCATTAGGGCATCCCATGCCTCAGTCTGAATTTGTAGCTCCTCAGCTTCTCATTGCCAGATGATCTCCTGCACTTGAGTGCACTTCTCTCATTGTCATTCTTTCAAGAACACCCACCACAATCATACATGGTTGTTGTATTGGTGGTAAATAACATCACCAGTAATCTCCTTTGGCCCCATCTGGACCCTATCACAATCAGTAACCCAGTCTGCTTTGAAGATGCATCCAATCTCCAAAAGTGTCACCTGGGTGTGAGGTAAAATGTATTCAAATGGGTAACACATACTCTCTCATGGGTTTGTCCTGTAAACAAAAATTTCTTCAATCAACTTCAGGCCCTCCACTGACAGTTGATCCATTCATTTGGCTGTCCAGTTCGGAATCTGCACCTGTAGATGACGTTCCTTGGGAAACAAGGAAGATAGTGTCTGCTGTGTTGTGGGTCTGCAAGCTACTAAGTGGGTGTGCCCAGCAATTCACCTCACTATCTTTGTGCCAAGTTATCAGTGACAAAATCAGGTAGTCACTGCTTGTACAGGGAGTGTGTGAGGAACTTTGTATCAGCCTTGATATGCAACACCAAATAGGTTGATTCACTCATTCCTGAGCTTTTCAGCAAATATGGTGTACTATACCCAGGGTGCGTCTGTGGTCTCCTGCCTACACTCTCCCAGCAATACTAGTACTCTTGTCTGTAAATGTGTGTAGACACCCAAGTAGGGTTTGTCATCAGGCCCAACAGGCATATTGAGGATCTCTCATTTGAGACCCATTGACAGTATGTTTGTCATAGTTGATGTTGCCTGGAGAGGTCACGGGCTGCATGGTTACTACCTCTCAGATAAGAAACTAGGCCATTGGTGCTGTGAGCAACAATGAGCAAGGTGTGCTTGTGTTATGAGCATAACTCATCCCACTCAATTTTCACAGTAACAACACTAATGACGAATATGGGGATATGGACTTGGGGAGTTGGAATCTATTTTTCTTTTCTTTTTATCTATTTCATCACACTCAAATGATAGGATACAGGGCTCAGACAATACCACAGTTGCAGGGACTGGCTATGTTAGGACTGCAACCCTTATATGGAAGGAGGTTAGGTCAGCATCGGCTATGGGCATAGACTGAGTGCCGACTAGGATGACAGCCTGATGATGGGCCTATGCCATGAAAGGATACATGAGCAGCACGGCGCCTGAGGGGCGACATGGGAATGCTGAGACATACCGATGACTAGGTACTGGCATATGTGGGAGTCGGCCGAGACGCAAGACAATAGTGTGGCCATAGTTGGAAGAACAGAGTGTTGGTGTGGGAGGATGACCCCAGGTATGGTTACATGGGCACAGATCGGCTGCTGTGCATTGATCCCAGCTTGAGGGACTTTAGCTGCACGCTGTCTGCGCACAGACCAGGGGAACAGTATATAAGGGTTGTTGTCTTAGGTAGCAAGTCCCTAAGACTCTAGATAGTTTGTGTCCTAGACACTTCTTCTTGAGCAACAGTTTTCGTCTTTGGCTGAACAAGCCACTTCTCATAAGTCTTGAGGTTGTGTTTAGGCTTGTCCTAACATAATCTAGAGTCTTTCTTACTCTACCCTGTTGGGCTTACAGCACCGAGCATGCCTTCCTCATCGTTGCTCACAGCACCAATGGCCTAGTTTCTATTCTGAGAGGAAGTAATCACATAGCCTGCATCCTCTCCAGGCAACATCACCACACACACTGTCAACAGGTCACGAATGAGTGATCCTCAATACACCCAGTTAGGGCCTGTCTACCCAACAGTTATGGAAGAGAATACGAGTTTGCTCAGGTGATAGTGTAGGCAGGAGCCCATAGACGCACCCAGGGTAACGTATACCATAATTGCAGAAAAGCTCAGGGAACAAGCGAAACAAACCGGCTGTTAGTGTGTATCAAGGCTGAACCAAAGTCCCTTCACACCCTCTGTACAAGCAACCCCTACTTTGTTATCGGGGTTGATAACTTGGCACAAGGACATTAGGGCGAATTGCCAGGCACATGCAGTTGGAAGCATCAGGTTCCCACAACAATCAGACAGTAACTCCCTTGTTTCCCAAGGGACATCATCGATCAGCGTGGATTAATTGCCAGAAGAACGGATCAAGTGTTGGTGGAGGCCCAAACTTGATTGAAGATTTATTACAGCAGAACAATTAAATGAGACACAATGCAGTGCTTGTTCACATACATTTTACCACATGCCCAGGTGACACTCCTGGAGATCGGGTGCATCTTCGAGGTGGACTGGGTCACCAGCAGCGACATGGTCCAGACAGGACCAAGAGAATTTATCAGGGATACCGTCATCCGCCAATATGACAACCATGTCCAGTTGTATTGGAAACACTGGAAAGAGTCATGAAGACTCGAGCACACTCAGGTGCAGATCCTCCTAAGGGAACGAGAAGCCCAACAGGAGCTGGAACAGAAGGAAGCATGGGAGGCCCTTCTTATGGAATGAGCCACCACTCGCACAGTCTTGCGAGCAGAGTGCACTATGCAAAAAGCAGAGAGGGAATATCAAACCCTCATCGAGTTGTTGGGGGACCAGTACAAAGGCAACACCTCCAACCCAATCTGGTTAGCCCTGGTCTCATCAAAATACAACCAGTGGCTCATGTTGATCAACAACGGCAACAAGGCTATCCGACATTACCAGGTGGCTGTAGAACAATTACAGTGTGCGCACCATGTACAAGAATTGTATGAGCATGAAGGCATGACCATGAGTCATGAGGATTGGAATGCATGGATGCACACAATAAACGGAAACATAAAGGCGACCTGCTACGCTAAATGGAAGCGAGAGCAGGGGAATCAGATTCGACCCCCTTCTTGTCACTAAGCCACCTGGGGCTGTCATTTCCAGGACACCAGAACGGCTCCTCACAGAGCCACAGAATTATCTTCGTTCCATTGGACTGGACCATTTCCTGGGAGAAATCAGGGAAAACTCATGGAATGACCACAAAGCCAGACTCTTGGGATGGCATGCCAGCATCAAGGCACACCTCCCAGGGCCAAAAGCCAGGAGTCCTATCGCACCTAACCAGTGGAGGGAGAACGGATACTGTTACATGTACTTGTTCAAAGAGGAGTACTACGACAAGTACAACTGGCCAGCTTGGCCCACCCTCTATGACATTGTAAACTGGGAACCGGAGCTAAGAGATGACATGGTGGTCTTCGCAATCCAGGACAGTATTCAACCTGGTCGGTGTCACATTATTGAGGAATCAGCTATATGCTGGGATGACATCGAATACACCTGGGACAAATTAGTGGAACTGCACAAAGTCTCTCACTATACCTGGACAGTACGTTTTGGAGGACAGTCAAAGTCCAAATGAAGGGCAGCACAGCAGAAGCTTGCCCAAACCCCAATAAAACGAGTCAACCTAAGGACAACAGTCATGGTTGAACAAGCCTACGCAGAGGCAGCTGGACAAGCATACCCAGCAGTAGAGGAACCCAAACCAGTTGTGCAACCAGTGTGGTCGTATGCAGCGGCAGCACAAGCCAGTAAGGAAAGCAAAGCACAAGTCGTCACTCAAGGAGGTGACGCAGCACATTGGAATGGTGGCATGGCCACAGCAGTGGATTGGCTTTCCAATGAAGAATACCCACAAGGAGCCAATAATGCTCATAAGAAAACAGAGATAGACCAGTGGAGGAGAATTGTGGAGAGGGAGGCATGGTTGCCTTACCCTTATCCAAAAATGTCTCAGGCCAACAGTGGGTGCAACCCAGACATACCAGGTTACTGTTACCTGGTTTTAATTAAAAAACAGTACTGGGACGAGTTCATGTGGCCCGCCTACCCTCAGATTCAGGAAATCTGCACTTGGGACCATAACCTAAGGGAACATAATGTAACAACCATCATCCGGAAGTCATATGAAAAAGGCACCACTCTGCACATTGAACAATACAATAGTAACTGTAGAGGATGGTTTCACATTGAGTGTCTTAACCAGGAAGGCATGAGCCACTACAAAATAGGCGCTATGCCCTTTAGGCTCACAGTGGATATGATTACCCATGCATACCAAGCCGTACTAGGTTGGAGAGAGTACTGGCAGGACACACAAACAATTGAGCCATTACCCTCTACACAACCAGCTGCAGCAGTCACAGCAAGAGAAGATGAAATTCATCGACAGGCAGAGGAAAGACAGAGGGCCATCACTAGTGCAGGACAAGCTCTCGCTGCAATGATAAATGAATACCAGCAGTCTAATTGTTGAGAACCGGGACCCCTTACAAAAGCAGAAATGCCTGACTTTTACCAAGGGGATCCCAGGACAGTAGACAGATGGTTACGCCAGATGGAAACATACTTCATGCTGGCCAACAAGAAAGAGGAGCATCAGAAAGTCTCAATCTGCCTATACAGGATTAAAGGCAGAAAAGGGAATAGAGTGGCAGACTGGAGTGGGGTAAAACTCAAAGCCTTCCAGGAAGTGCAACAAGAGTTCCAGGACAAACAGGTCACTAGTGGATGGAATGCGGAGTTAGATTGGGCACAGCTCAATGCCGGACAATCAACTGATGATGATCGAGCATGTATCAGACAACCACTGGAAAACCAGTTCCCCTTCATGGATTGGACAGACTTCAAAACTCAGATGCATGAGTTTTTCATGTCCACTGAGACAAAGGAGAGGACTATCAAGGCATTATTAAAATTACAGCAGGGAATGATGATTGTAGAAGACTACATCATCAAGTTCAATTCTCTCACCTTGTTAACAGACTGGAACGATCAAGCCTTGATCTCGCAATTCAAAAACCACCTCAATCCAGCATTAGGAAGGGAACTGATCTGATATGGAGGACTACCAGAAGACGCCATGCTACATCAGATACAGACCAGAGTCATGGCGCTTGCAAGGGCTTATCGAAAAGCCAACAAAACCTATGGATTCTCTAGTATGCAACAAGAATACAAAGAGCAAACCCCGGCTCCTAATGGTCATCCTCAATGGCAGTTCAGAGCACCACCACCAGTAGCATCAGGAAGCCAGTCCGATCCAAATGCAATGGACGTCAACAAAAAGGACATGAAAGTTTGTTCCTACTGTAAGAGGAAAGGACACTTGGAAAGGGAGTGCTGAATTAAAAAGGGACACGCAGACAAGGAATGCTACAACTGTGGCGAGAAAGGACACATGACATGGACATGTAAAAAACCTAAGAAAACAGCCAGCAATAAAGGAAAGCAGGTTGTTAGATACGTCGAGAATGGGGAAACAACCCCAATAGCACATATAGAGGAAGTCTCGGATTTTGCAGAAAGCCAGTAGTTGAGCACTCAGCGCTACTGACTGCTACTCAGGTTTCGAATAGTGATGTACTAGTAGACTCCAAAATTAACATGCATGATTTACTTTATGAATGCAGCAGAGAAGTACATCACTTGAGAAATCTTAGAGTGAGCGCAAAACAAGGACAGAGACTGAAAACATGGACCCCGCAATGGGTGTTAAGGAGAATTTGGGAACAACCTAAACAAATAGCAGTGGAGTGTTTACAACAATGGGTAAACACCAAACAGGTAAATGAAGTGGATGAGCAATTGGTAGATCAGCTAAATGCCATGACAGAGCTGGATGCTCTATGGAACCTGGGGCACTTAAGAGAAAAGCAAGTGCAGGGAACTGGGATAAATGAGTTGGACCTGACAGGAGTCATAACCATGATGGACGGATCAAAGTCCATCTGCATAAAAATGTTACTTGACTCTGGATGTACGGGAACATGTATCAGCACTGACTTTGTGGAAAGGCATCAGATACCAAAATGACGCCTGGTCCAACCAGTACCAGTATATAATGCTGATGGAACCAAAAACTCGAGGGGTGCCCTGGAGTACATGGTGAAAATAAAATTGCGCATAGGGAACCATGAGGAAGTCATCAAATGTGTGGTGACACATCTTGGGAAGACGAATCTGTTTCTGGGATTTGACTGGCTATGGAAGCATAATCCTACCATCAATTGGAAAAAGAAATCCCTAGAGTTTAACAGGTGTCCAGGAACATGTTGGAAGTCTTCCCTGGTGCATGAACCAGAGGACGAGATGGACATAGCACAATGTCTCGAAGATGGAGAACAATTACTGGTGGTCCATATTGGGGAGCCCGAACTATGCATGAGGGCATATGCGTCAACTGCTACCAAAATAGCTGCAGAAGAAGCAGAGAAAACAAAGAAACAAACTCTGGAGGAGGCAGTCCCCAGACATTACTTAGGACATCAAAAAGTCTTTGAGAAAGAGACTTTTGATGAACTACCACCACGGTGGCAATGGGATCACACTATCGAGTTGGTCCCCAGGTCCAACCCAGTTGACTGTAAAATCTACCTGTTGAATAGGGACGAGCAACAGCAATTGGATGAATTTCTAAAAGAGAACCTGGATTCTGGATGAATCCAACCAAGCAAATTGCCAATGGCATTGCCTTTCTTCTTTGTTAAAAAGAAGGACAGGAAACTGCAACCGGTACAGGATTACTGAAAGCTGAACAAAATGACAATTAAAAATTGATATCCACTACTGCTAATAGGAGAGCTGGTGGATAAGTTGTCACAAGCAAAGGTCTTCTCAAAAATGGACATACATTGGGGATACAACAATGTACACATCAAGGAAGGAGACGAGTGGAAGGCGGCATTCCGAACCAATAGAGGACTCTTCGAGCCCTTAGTTATGTTCTTTGGGCTTACAAACTTGCCAGCCACCTTTCAGACAATGATGAACGACATTTTTAGAGTCGAAATAGCAGAAGGATGGGTCATCATTTACATGGATGACATTCTTGTATTCTCAAAAAATCAGGAAGAGCATACGGTACAGGTCAACTGTATCTTGGCAAAATTAGAAGAGCACAAGCTATCATTAAAACCAGAGAAGTGCTTCTTTGACAAAAAGGAAATGGACTTTCTTGGAGTCGTCATCAGCAAAAATTCAGTCCAGATGGAATCCGCCAAAGTGAAAGCAGTAACTGATTGGCCAAAGCCAACATGCAAGCATGAAGTCCAACAATTTTTGGGATTCGTGAACTTCTATCAATGCTTTGTAAAGGACTTTGCCAAGTTGGCCAAACCACTAACTCGTCTAACAGGCAAAGATGAGTGGAAGTGGATAGAACTACAAGATGAAGCATTTAATATGCTAAAGAAAACCATTGCAGAGGAGGTGGTGCTGTGAATCCCAAATGAAGATGGTCAATTCCGAGTAGAGGTAGATGCCTCTGACTTTGCCATCAGGGGAATTCTGTCGCAGCAAACAGAAAACAATGTTTGGAAGCCAGTGGCTTTCATTTCAAAATCCCTAAATGACACCAAACAAAACTACAAGATCTACGACAAAGAGATGCTCACAGTAATGCATGCCTTTTATGAATGGTCTCATTACCTCAAAGGGGCCAAACACACAGTCGAAGTTCTGACAGATCATCAGAACTTGACATATTTCAGAAAAGTGCAGAATCTAAATCAACGACAGGCGCGATGGGTGACAGACTTGCAGGAGTACAATTTCATCATAAAACACAGGAGCGGAAAGTCCAACACAAAGGCGGACTTACTATCAAGGTGGGCAGGACATACCCATGGGGAAAACGATAATGAAGGGGTGATTCTGTTAAAAGAACACCTGTTCATATGAGTATTCAATGATGATTGTGCAATAGACAACATCATGAAAGACATTAAAGACGTGCCCAAGCGGCAGTGGGAGACACAGGTTGTCACAGGCCTCAAAACAGCCGAAGGGGAATACAAGTTTGAACAAGGACTTGTCACTTGGAAAGGACGAGTTTACGTACCAGCTGTCATAGCATTGCGAGAGGACATCATCGCAATACACCATTCATGGGGACATTCAGGAGTTGCAAAGACATTAGAGTCTTTGACAAGAAACTTTTGGTGGCTGAACATGTGCGAAGACATCAAGAAATACATTCCAGGTTGCAAAACATGCCAGAAGGCAAAACCGGATCAGCAAGCATGCGCGGCACCACTTCAACCCAATGAAGTCCCAATGGAACCATGGGAAGTCATCTCAGTAGACTTCATGGGACTGCTACCCACATCAAAAGGAAACAACATGATAATGGTAGTCGTAGATAGGTTCACCAAGAAGTCATACTTCTTGCCCACAACAAAAGAAATCACATCACAGGGAACAGCAGTGCTGTTCAGGGACAACATATTCCAGGAGCATGGTCTCCCAAGAAAAGTAATAAGCGACAGAGGCCCTCAGTTTGCTTCCAAATTCATGAATGACTTATACGGAATGCTGGGGATTAAAGCAAACCGATCGACAGCTTACCACCCCCAGACAGACAGACAGACAGAGTGGGTTAATCAGGAAGTTAAGGAGTTCCTGACAATGTTTGTAAACAATCACCAGGATAACTGGAGCGATTGGTTATCTGTGGCACAGTTCTGCCACAATGATCGAAAACACTCAGCTATGGGCTTTATGCCCTTCTTCATGAATTACGGATGACACCTGAACAAGGGTTTGGATCCCACCTACGCGCCCAAAGTGGTAGCAGTAGAACAACTGGTGAAGGAAATTGAAGATGTACACACAAAGGCGAAACAGGCTTTGGAAAAAGCCGCTCAGATCATGAAAGAGCAGTATGACAGCCATCGCCAAGCAGCACGGGAGTATAAACCAGGAGACAAGGTTTATCTCAGCACAGAAAATTTACCAGTGATACAAGCAATGAAGAAGCTTGACAGGAAATTTGTTGGTCCCTTAGAAGTACTCGCCAAAGTCAGCAAGTTGTTGTATAAACTCAAAATCCCAGCAGCATGGCGGGTATACAATGTCTTCAATGAAGTCTTGTTGAAGCCATATAGGGAACCAGAATTCCCCAAACAAAAAGCAAAGGTGGCAGCGCACAAGGACACACAGATGGTGGAAGAGTCCCAGGAGGATGAATACAAAGTTGAAGAAATCATGGAGAGCTGCATCAGCGGACAGGGAGGAGCAAGGTTGGAATACCTTGTCAAATGGAAAAACTATCCAGTGGAAGAGTCCACCTGGGAACCAGCTGAAAACGTCACCAATGCACCGGCGAAAGTCAAAAAATTCCACAAGGAGAACCTGAGAGTGCCTAAACTAATTAGAAACCTAAAAAATGGGAAGGTGTATATTCAGTACACAGAGACAACCCCCCAACCAACCCCTAGTGCATCAAGGCACAAACAAAGTTGGGGAACTCATTGGAAGGACAGAAAAAACTTATTTGGCTGGGATGATGGTTGTTTTGGACCAAAATACCTAGAAAACATGGAGCGCAGATGGCACAACTGGAAAGGGGACTGGAAGGCAATCATGGAACTTCCAGACAACACCGATAGGACATTCTCCAGAGACCTGGAGCGTGGCGGGCAGTCACCCATGCTTGATTTCCCAAAGAGGGGAGAAAAAGAAGAGTTGGAAGAGGAGTGCCGAGCGCACGAAAAAGACACCAAGTGTCTTCAAAAGAAAATCTTAAAAAAGGTGGAGAAACCAGAGGCTGCTAAAGAAAGCAGCGAGTCGGAAGAGGACCAACAGAGAAGGATTAAGGGTGTTGCATGCCCTACAAAGAAATTGGTTCAGTGGAAGATGTGGACTCAGAACGATCAGGCTTAACACCTGAGGAACAGCATGAGCAGCTAGCCCGCTTTCACGAACAAATGAAAAGAGATCCACACTATGTGGACTCAGCCACTTCAGCCTCTCGGGATGCAAGGCCTTAAGGGGGGGGTGATGTTATGAGCATAACTCATCCCATTCAATTTTTACAGTAACAACACTAATGATGAATATGGGGATATGGACTTGGGGAGTTGGAATCTATTTTTCTTTTCTTTTTATCTATTTCATCGCACTCAAACGATAGGATACAGGGCTCAGACAATACCACAGTTGCAGGGACTGGCTATGTTAGGACTGCAACCCTTATATGGAAGGAGGTTAGGTCAGCATCGGCTATGGGCATAGACCGAGTGCTGACTAGGATGACGGCCTGATGATGGGCCTATGCCATGAAAGGATACATGAGCAGCACAGCGCCTGAGGGGTGACATGGGAACGCTGAGATGTACCGATGACTAGGTACCGGCATATGTGGGAGTTGGCCAAGACGCAAGACAATAGCGTGGCTGTAGTTGGAAGAACAGAGTGTTGGTGTGGGAGGATGACCCCAGGTATGGTTACATGGGCGCAGATCGGCTGCTGCACATTGATCCCGGCTTGAGGGACTTTAGCTGCATGCTGTCTGCGCACAGACCAGGGGAACAGTATATAAGGGTTGTTGTCTTAGGTAGCAAGTCCCTAAGACTCCAGATAGTTTGTGTCCTAGACACTTCTTCTTGAGCAACAGTTTTCATCTTTGGCTGAACAAGCCACTTCTCATAAGTCTTGAGGTTATGTTTAGGCTCGTCCTAACAGCTCATTGCTGTAAGACCAATGGGGTAGAGTGATAAAGACTTTAGGTTATGTTAGGACTCCACCTAAACAACCCCTAAAAGACTTATGATGTTATGAGCATAACTCATCCTGTTCAATTTTTACAGTAATGACATCAATGACATTTATGAAGATACGGACTAGAGGAGTTGGGATATATTTTCTTTTCTTTTTTATCTTTTCATTTGCACTCAAATGTTTAGATATAAGACTTGGACAATACTACAGTTGCAGGGGCTGGCTATGTTAGGACTGCAACCCTTATATGGAAGGTGGTTAGGTCAGCATCGGCTAGGGGGATAGACCAAGTGCTGACAGGGATGACAGCCCGATGATGGGCCTACGCCATGAAAGGATACATGAGTGGCACGGTGCCTGAGGGGTGACATGGGAATGCCAAGATGTACCAACAACTTGGTACTGGTGTATGTGGGAGTCGGCTCAGATGCAAGACAATAGGTGTGGCCATATGGGGAAGGACAGTGTGTTGGTGTGGGAGGATGATCCCAGGTATGGTCTTATGGGTGCAGATCAGCTGCTGCACATTGATCCCGGCTTGAGGGACTTTAGCTGCATGCTGTCTGCGCACAGACCAGGGGAGTAGTATATAAGGGTTGATGTCTTAGGTAGCAAGTCCCTAAGACTCTAGATAGTTTTGTGTTTGCTAGACACAGCTATAGAGCACCAGTTGTCTTTGGCCTAACAAGCCACCCCTTCTCATAAGTCTTTGGTTGTGTTTAGGAGCAGTCCTAACATAATCTAGAGTCTTTCTTACTCTACCCTGTTGGTCTTACAGCACCAAGCATGCCTTGCTCATCATTGCTCACAGTGCCAACGGCCTAGTTTCATTTCTGAGAGGTAGTAACCGTGCAGCCCACGACCTCTCCAGGTGACATTGACACCATCACACATACTGTCAACAGGTCACGAACGAGTGATCCTCAATACGCCCAGTTAGGGCCTGTCTACCCAACAGTTACAGAAGAGAACACGAGATCACTTGGGTGTTAGCATAGGCAGGAGCCCATAGACGCATCTGGGGTAACATGTACCGTAATTGCAGAAGAGCTCAGGGAACAAGCGAAACAAACTGACTGTTAGTGTGTATCAAGGCTGAACCAAAGTCCCTTCACACCCTCTGTACAAGCAACCCCTACTTTGTTATCAGGGTTGATAACTTGGCACAAGGACATTAGGGTGAATTGCCAGGCACACGCAATTGGAAGCATCAGGTTCCCACGACACTCAGACAACAACCCTCTTGTTTCCCAAGAGGCATCATCGATTGGTGCGGATTGATTGCCAGAAGAACAGATCAACTGTTGGTGGAGGCCCAAACTTGATTGAAGGTTTATTACAGCAGAACAAACAACGAGACACAATGCAGTGCTCATTCACATACATACTACCCTACGCCCAGGCAACACTCTCGGAGATTGGATGCATCTTCAAGGCAGACTGGGTTACCAGCAGTGACATGGTCCAGACAGGGCCTAGAGAATTCATCGGGGACACCATTATCCGCCAATATGACAATCACATCCGGCTGTATTGGAAACACCGGAAAGAGTCACAATGACTCGAGCACACTCAAGCGCAGATACTCCTTAGGGAATGAGAAGCCCAACAAGAGTTAGAACAAAAAGAAGCCTGGGAGGCTTTACTCATGGAGAGGGCAGCTACTTGTGCAGTCTTACGAGCAGAACATGCAATGAAAAAGGCAGAGAGGGAGTACCAAACCCTCATAAAACTATTGGAGGTCCAGTACAAAGGGAATACCTCCAACCCTATCTGGCTAGCCCTGGTCTTGTCAAGATATAATCAGTGGCTTATGTTAATCAACAATGGGGACAAGGCCATCCAACATTACAGGGTGGCAGTAGAATGACTTCAGTGCGTGCACCATGTACAGGAGTTATACAAACATGAGGGCATGACCATGAGTCATGAGGATTGGAATGCATGGATGCATGTGATAAATGGAAACATATGGGTGACTTGCTATGCTAAATGGAAGCAGGAGCAGGAGGAGGATGAATGCCACAGGGGAATCCGGTTTGACCCCCTTCTAATCACAAAGCCACGTGGGGCTATTATTGCCAGGACACCAGAATGGCTCCTCACAGAGCCACGAAATTACCTTCAATCCATTGGGCTAGACCACTTCTTGGGAGAAGTCAGGGAAAATTCATGGAATGACCACAAGGCCAGACTTCTGGGATGGCGTGCTAGCATCAAAGCGCACCTACCAGGACCAGGAGCTAGAAGTCCAATATTGCCAAACCAGTGGAGGGAAAATGGGTACTGCTACATGTACCTATTCAAAGAAGAGTACTATGACAAGTACAATTGGCCAGCATGGCCTACCCTCTATGACATTGTTAACTAGGAACCAGAGCTAAGGGATGACTTGGTGGTCTTTGCAATCCAGGATAGTATCCGACCCGGTTGGTGCCACATTATTGAAGAGTCGGCCATACATCGAGACGACATTGAGTATACCTGGGATGAACTGGTGGACCTACATAAGGTCTCCCATTATACATGGACAGTGCGCTTCGGGGGACAGTCTAAATCCAAGTGCAGGGCAGCACAGCATAAACTTGCCCAAACCCCAATTAAAAGAGTCAACCTCAGGACAATGGTCACAGTAGAACAAGCCTATGCAGAGGCGGCTGGACAAGCATACCCAGCAGTAATAGAGCCCAAACCAGTTGTGCAACCAGTGCAGTCATACGCAGCAGCAGCACAAGCTGGCAAGGAAAACAAGGCATGAGTCGTCACTCAAGGAGGTGACACAGCACATTGGAATGGTGGCATGGCCACAGCAGCGGATTGGCTCTCTAATGAGGAATACCCACAAGGAGCAAATAATGCTCATAAGAAAAGAGAGATAGAACAATGGAGGAGAATCGTCGAAAGGGAGGCTTGGTTGCCCTACCCTTACCCAAAAAATGTCCTGGGCCAACAGTGGCTTCAACCCAGACATACCAGGATACTGTTACCTGGTTTTAATTAAAAAACAGTACTGGGACGAATTCTTATGGCTGGCCTATCCACAAATACAAGAAATCTGCACTTGGGACCATAACCTGCAAGAAAACGATGTGACTACCATCATAAGAAAGTCATACACACAGGACTCAACCCTACACATCAAGAAATATAACAGCAATTGCAGGAGATGGCTTCATGTCGAATGTCTCAATCAGGAAGGCATGAGTCACTATAAATTGGGTGCCACTCCATTTAGGCTTATGGTGGAAATGATCACTCATGCCTACCAAGCTGTACTGGGATGGAGGGAATATTGGCAAGACACCCAAACAATAGAACCTCTACCATCTACACAGCCAGCAGCAGCAGTAGCAGCCTGAGAAGATGACATCCATCGACAGGCAGAAGAAAGGCAATGAGCAATTACCAGTGCAGGACAAGCTCTGGCAGCAATGATCAATGAGTACCAACGGTCTAACCGTTGAGAACCAGGACCCCTTACCAAAGCAGAAATGCCCGACTTCTATCAAGGAGATCCCCAAACAGTGGATGGATGGTTATGACAGATGGAGATGTATTTTATGCTGGCCAATGAGAAAGAAGAGCATCGAAAAGTCTCAATCTGCCTATATAGGATTAAAGGAGGAAAAGGGAATAGGGTGGCAGACTGGAGTGGAGTGAAACTCAAAGCCTTCCAGGAGGCACAACAAGAGTTTCAGGACAAACAGGACACAAGCAGATGGAGCGCAGAGCTAGATTGGGCCCAGCTCAACGCTGGACAGTCAACCAATGATGACCAAGCATGGGTCAGATGACCTTTGGAACATCAATTCCCATTTACAGACTGGACAGACTTCAAAACTCAGATGCATGAGTTTTTCATGTCCACAGAGACCAAGGAGAAGGCCATTGAGGCACTATTGAAATTACAACAGGGAACGATGATAGTAGAAGATTACATCATCAAGTTCAACTCCCTTACCTCCTTGACTGACTGGAATGATCAAGCATTGATCTCGCAGTTCCAAAACCATCTGAACCTGGCACTGGGCAGGGAGTTAATTTGATATGGAGGACTACCAGAAAATGCCATGTTGCATCAAATTCAAACATGGGTCACAGCACTCACAAGGGCTTATCGCAAAGCCAACGAGGCTTATGGATTCTCTAATATACAACGAGAATACAAAGAGCAAGCCCCAGCACCTAATAGCCATCCTCAGTGGCAATACAGAGCACCACTGCCAGTTGCATCGGGAAGTAGGACAGACCCTAATGCAATGGACGTCGACAAAAAAGATGCAAAAATCTGTTCCTATTGCAGGAGAAAAGGGCACTTGGAAAGGGAGTGTAGGATAAAAAAGGGACATGCAGACAAGGAGTGTCACAACTGTGGCAAAAAAGGACACATGTCATGGACATGTAAAAAACTGAAGAAAACAATTGGCAATAAAGGAAAGCAGGTTGTCAGATATATCGAGGGAGGGGAAATGACCCCAATAGCACATATAGAAGAAGTCTCGGATTTTGCAGAAAGCCAGTAGGCAAGCGCTCAGCACTGCTGGCTGCTACTCAGATTTTGAATAGTGATGTATCAGTATATGTAGACTCCAGAATCAAATTGCATGATTTACTTTATGAATGCAGTGGAGAAATACATCACTTAAGAAATCTTAGAGTGAGTGCAAAACAAGGACAGAGACTAAAAACATGGACCCCACAGTGGGTATTAAGGCAAATTTGGGAACAACCCAAACAAATAGCAGTGGAGTGTTTACAACAATGGGTAAACACTAAACGAGTGAACGAAGTAAATGACCATTGGTGGTTAAATAGCATGACAGAACCAGACGCGCTATGGAACCTAGGGCACTTGAGAGAGAAACAAGTGCAGGGGACTGGAATAAACGAGTTGGACCTAACAGGAGTTGTAACTATGATGGACGGTTCAAAGTCTATCCGCATAAAAATGTTACTAGACTCTGGGGCTATGGGAACTTGTATCAGTACTGACTTCGTGGAAAGACACCAGATACCAAAGTGACGCTTGATTCAGCCAGTACCCATATATAATGCTGATGGAACCAAAAACTCAAGAGGTGCCCTCGAATATATGGCAAAAATAAAGTTGTGCATTGGAAAGCATGAGGAAGTCATCGAGTGTGCAGTAATGCACCTTGGAAAAACAAATCTGCTTCTAGGATATGATTGGCTGAAAAAGCATAATCTGACAGTCAATTGGAAATGAAAGTCCCTAGAGTTTAACAGGTGTCCAGGATCATGCTGGAAGTCGTCTATGGTTCAGGAACCAGAAGACGAGATAGATGTGACACAATACCTCGAAGAAGGCAAACAATTATTGGCAGTCCACATAGGAGAACCGGAGTTGTGCATAAGAGCATATGCGTCGACTGCTACGAAAATAGCAGTAGAGGAAGCAGAGAAAACAAAAAAACAAACTCTGGAGGAGGCAGTCCCCAGACATTATCTAGGACATCAAAAAGTCTTTGAAAAAGAGACTTTCGATGAATTACCACCACAGCAGCAATGGGATCACGCCATTGAATTAATCCCTGGGTCTAACCCAGTTGATTGTAAAATCTACCCACTAAATAGGGACAAACAACAACAACTGGATGAATTTTTGAAAGAGAATCTGGATTCTGGACGGATTCAGCCAAGTAAATTGCCAATGGTGTCACCTTTCTTCTTTGTCAAGAAGAAAGATGGAAAACTATGACTGGTACAGGACTACCAAAAGCTAAATGAAATGACAATTAAAAATCAATACCCACTGCCACTGATAGGAGAGCTGGTAGACAAGTTGTCACAAGCCAAGGTCTTCTCGAAAATGGACATACGTTGGTTATACAACAATGTACATATCAAGGAAGGAGATGAATGGAAGGCGGCTTTCAGAACCAATAGAGGACTCTTCGAGCCCCTAGTAATGTTCTTTGGGCTCACTAATTCGCCAGCCACCTTTCAGACAATGATGAACAACATTTTCAGAGTTGAAATAGCGGAAGGATGGGTCGTCATTTACATGGACAACATTCTTGTATTTTCCAAAAACCAAGCAGAACATACAGTACAGGTCAACCATATCTTAGCAAAACTAGAGGAGCATAAGTTGTCACTAAAACTGGAGAAATGCTTCTTTGACAAAACTGAGATGGACTTCCTGGGGGTAGCCATCAGTGAGAACTCAGTTCAAATGGAGTCTGCCAAAGTAAAAGCAGTAACTGATTGGCCTAAGCCAACTTGCAAGCGTGAAGTCCAACAGTTCTTGGGCTTCATTAACTTTTACCAATGCTTTGTGAAAGACTTTGCCAAGGCAGCAAAACCCCTAACTCATCTAACAGGAAAAGACAAGTGGAAGTGGACAGAACTACAGGACGAAGCATTTGACATGCTAAAGAAAACCATTGCAGAAGAGGTGGTGCTGTGAATCCCGAATGAGGATGGTCAATTCTGAGTAGAGGTAGATGCCTCTGACTTCACCATCAGGGGAATTCTGTTGCAGCAGACAGAGAACAACATTTGGAAGCCAGTGGCTTTCATTTCAAAATCCTTGAATGACACTGAACAAAACTATGAGATCTATGACAAGGAGATGCTCGCAGTTATGCATGCCTTTTATGAATGGTCCCATTACCTCAAAGGGGCCAAGCATATAGTCAAAGTCCTGACAGACCATCAGAACTTGACGTATTTCAGAAAGGCGCAAAATCTAAATCGATGGCAAGCAAGATGGGTGACAGATTTGCAAGAGTACAACTTCGTCATAAAACACAGGAGTGGGAAGTCCAACACTAAGGTGGACTTATTATCTAGGCAAGCAGGACACACTTGCAGAGAAAATGACAATGAAGGGGTGGTTTTACTGAAGGAACACCTTTTCATACAAGTGTTTGATGATGATCGTGCACTAGACAACATCATGAAAGACATTAGGGATGTGCCCAAGTGGCAATGGGAGACACAGGTTGTCAAAGGTTTAGAAGAGGCCTTAGGAGAATACAAATATGAGAAAAAACTTGTTACTTGGAAGGGACAAGTTTACATACCAGCAGTTGTGGCATTGCAAGAAGACATCATCGCAATCCATGATTCATGGGGACATTCAGGAGTTGTGAAAATGTTGGAATCCTTGACAAGGAACTTTTGGTGGCCAAACATGCGCACAGATATCGAGAAATACACCCTGGGATGCGAGACATGTCAAAAGGCAAAACTGGATTGACAGGCATGCATGGCACCCCTTAGACCCAACGAAGTCCCAACAGAACCATGGGAAGTCATTTCAGTAGACTTCATGGGACCATTACCAATGTCAAAAGGACACGACACAATCATGGTGGTAGTAGACAGATTTACCAAGAAGTTGTACTTCTTGCCCACAACAAAAGAAATCACATCACAGGGAACAGCAACGCTGTTCAGGGACAATGTATTCCAGGAGCATGGTCTCCCAAGAAAAATAATAAGCGACAGAGGACCTCAGTTCGCTTCTAAATTCATGAATGATTTATATGGGATGTTGGGAATCCAGGCTAACCGATCAACAGCCTATCATCCCCAGACGGATGGACAGACCAAACGAGTAAACCAGGAAGTAAAGGAATTCCTGACCATGTTCATCAACAATCGCCAAGATAACTGGAGTGATTGGCTGTCAGTGGCACAGTTCTGCCACAATGACTGAGTACATTCTGCCACAGGCTTTACGCCCTTCTTCATGAATTACGGACATCATCCAAACAAAGGGTTAGACCCCACCTATGCACTGAAGGCAGTAGCAGTGGAACAACTGGCAAAAGAACTGGAGAAAGTGCACAAAACCGCAAAGCAGGCATTGGAAAAAGCCGCTCAAATTATGAAAGAGCGATACAACAGTCATTGCCAAATGGCACGAGAATACAAGCCTGGCGACAAGGTTTATCTCAGCACGGAAAATCTCCCAGTCATCCAAGCAACTAAAAAGCTCGACAGAAAATTTGTCGGCCCACTTGAAGTTCTCACTAAAATTGGTGAGTCGTCATACAAATTAAAAATCCCAGCATGGCGGGTCTACAACATATTCAACGAAGTCTTGTTGAAACCATACAGGGAACTGGAATTCCCCAAACAAAAAGCAAAAGCAGTGGTGCGCAAGGATGCACAGATGGTAGAGGAATCCCAAGAGGACAAGTATGAAGTTGAGGAAGTAATGGACAGCCGCATCAGTGGATGCCAGGGAGGGAGGTTGGAATACCTCATTAAATGGAAAAATTATCCGGTAGAAGAAGCTACCTGGGAACCAGCTGAGAACGTGGCCAACGCAATGGCCTTAGTCAAAAAGTTCCATAAAGCCAACCCAAAAGCACCCAAGTACATTAGGAATCTCAAAAATGGAAAAGTGTACATCCAGTTCATGGAAACAATTCCCCAACAACTCCCTAGTGCACCAAGGCACAAACAAAGTTGGGGAACCCATTGGAAAGATAAACAACTTTTTGGATGGGACAATGGCCGTTTTGGGCCAAAATACCTAGAAAACATGGAGCACAGATGGCACAATTGGAAAGGAGACCAGAAGGCAATAATGGAACTTCTGGATGACACCGATGGGACGTTCTCCAGAGATCTGGAGCGTGGCGGGTGGTCACCCGTGCTTGATTTCCCAAAGAGGGGAGAAGAAGAAGAGTTGGAAGAGGAGCGCTGAGCGCACGAAAAAGACACTGAGTGTCTTCAGAAGAAAATCTTGAAAAAAGAGGAGAGACCAGAAGCTGCTAAAGAAAGCAGCGAGTCGGAAGAGGAGCGACAGAAAAGGATTAAGGGTCTTGCACACCCTACAAAGAAATTGGTTCAATGGAAAACCACTGTAGAAGAGGTGGAAGATGAGGATTCAGAACAATCAGGCTTAACACCTGAGGAACAACACAAGCAATTAGCTTGCTTTCATGAATGAATGAAAAGAGATCCACACTATGTGGACTCAGCCACTTCAGCCTCTCGGGACACAAGGCCTTAAGGGGGGGGTGATGTTATGAGCATAACTCATCCTGTTCAATTTTTACAGTAACGACATCAATGACATTTATGAAGATACGGACTAGAGGAGTCAGGATATATTTTCTTTTCTTTTTTATCTTTTCATTTGCACTCAAACGTTTAGATATAAGACTTGGACGATACTACGGTTGCAGGGGCTGGCTATGTTAGGACTGCAACCCTTATATGGAAGGTGGTTAGGTCAGCATCGGCTAGGGGGATAGACCGAGTGCCGACAGGGATGACAGCCCAATGATGGGCCTACGCCATGAAAGGATACATGAGTGGCACAGTGCCTGAGGGGCGACATGGGAATGCCAAGATGTACCAACGACTTGGTACTGGTGTATGTGGGAGTCAGCCGAGACACAAGACAATAGGTGTGACCATATGGGGAAGGACAGTGTGTTGGTGTGGGAGGATGATCCCAGGTATGGTCTTATGGGCGCAGATTGGCTGCTGTGCATTGATCCTGGCTTGAGGGACTTTAGCTGCGCACTGTCTGTGCACAGACCAGGGGAGTAGTATATAAGGGTTGACATCTTAGGTAGCAAGTCCCTAAGACTCTAGATAGTTTTGTGTTTGCTAGACACAGCTATAGAGCACCAGTTGTCTTTGGCCTAACAAGCCACCCCTTCTCATAAGTCTTTGGTTGTGTTTAGGAGCAGTCCTAACATATGAGAAATGAGACTCAGTTAGAGTCAAAGATGATTCTAGATTGACCAGGAGTTGTCTAAGAAGAACAAACTACCTAAAGTCTTAGGGACTGACTACCTAAGACTACAACCCTTATATACCCCAGCCAATGGTCTGTGCACAATCGGCACACAGCTAAAGTCCCTCACTCAGGGATCAATGCACAGCAGCCAAGCCTGTGCCCATGTAACCATACCTGGAGTTATCCTCCCACACCAACACACTGTCCTTCCACATATGGCCATGCTATTGTTCTTGCACCTCAGCCATTCCCATGAATCCTGGAGCCAACCCCTCAAGTGCCATGGAGATTCCTATGTCACCCCTCAGGTGCCATTTGGCCTATGAGTCTGTCATAGCCTAGGCCCATCATTAGGCCATGTTCCTTCGGCACTCAGTCTATGTCCATAGCTGGTGCTTACCTCACCACCTTCCATATAAGGGCTGCAGTCCTAACATAGCCATGTCCTGCAACTGTAGTATTGCCCAAGCCTTGTAACCTAACATTTGAGTCCAGATAAAAAGGTAAAAAGAAATGAAAAATATATCCTGTCTCCCCAAGTCCATATCTTCATAAGTCATATTGACGTTGTTACTGTGAAAAAGGTTTTCTGCTCGTAACAAATCCTCCCAGCCATCTAGTTGTCTTGTCCATCATTAGTGTTGTTACTGCTTCGGGTTTTCTGCTTGTAACATAGAGTGTGTGTGTGCTTGTCTTGATGTGCAAGTGGTGGGCACCATTTGTCCCAGGACTGATTCTACTGATGATGAGGAAGGCAGAGAGAGGAGGTGTCATGTTGATGATGGCCATGTTGTTGAGGTGCACTCCCATTGCAGAGAATGTGTCCAGTGGCTGTCACATGGCCATTGAGTAGTGTATATGCTGGGGAGGCATCACCACTTACCTGTAAGAGTGTGTGCACACATGCACCAGTCCAGATGTGAGTTGCAAGGTGGTTTGTAATCCCAGGCACTGTTCCCCATGAGAACAGCTCCTCACATAGCCACATCAGTTTCTCCAAGCTTGGAAATCTCAGGACCCATCCTGTTGGTCTCCAGTGTGCACCAGCAGTGCGCTTTGAGGTAACAGGATGCATGTACTTGTCCATGATGTCCCAAGATGGAAATTCCTGCCTGATTGAATCTGCTAGCTGCTGATACCTGTGCCTGGGTATCTTGCTGGGGTTGGCTAACAGCTCATGTTGCAACTGTGCATGCCAATGCTGAAGGAACTGGTAGATATCCTTTGCATCAGCTGATCCCTGCATTCCCATGAAAAGATCATGAGCAAGGCCACTCTGTGAAATTCGTTGGGCCAGGGTCACACCACAGCCCATCAGGCAAACCTGGGGGTTCATTTCAGTTGAGCGCAGGGCTACAAGCATCAAAAAAATTTCTTGCAAACCTGATTGTAGTCTCCTCTGGCAAGAATGGTGATGAGGAACAAGTCCTCATGCAACAGGCTGACCTGGGGATCAGTTGCCAGTGATTCAGAGGAATAGGACACAAATCATGTCCCTTTCTTGTGGCCTCCAGATGTCCTCTCTGTGCTGGGGCAGTGAATAAGTATGCTGAATGGGCTAGGTAGTTGTGACTCATCAAGTCCAAATCACAGTTTCTGCCCCAAACACAAAGGCATCAACATCATTTGTGATCACTGCATCAACTGCACCAATGCAGTTGAGGTATGCAAGCTTGGCCTCAGCCTCTCCAGGTACCTATGAGCATGGATTCATTGTCTGACCTCTAAAAAATGGGGTAAATTTCTCACCTGATGAGAATAGAAGCCAAACACATCAATGAGCTGCTCAAAGTCTGCCTTGAGCCAGTGTGGCATGTTTTTGATGTGGCAGCCACATTTTACTGATGGCCAGCTGGGCCCATCGAAAACAAAAACAGGCACTGCACAGGAATTCAGCATCTGCACCAGCTTGAAGAAGATTGTCCAAAGTTCAGGGTTCTGCCCAGATTGGATGTGTGTTGGCTTGTGAAATGCCACCTGTGTTTCATGCATCCAGATGCTGGCAGCCAATAATGAGCATATTCATCTAGGCTGTCTTGAATTGGTGATAAATACCTTGCATCTATTCAATAGATTATGGTGTGATTTCCTTGACAGTTCCTGATGAATCCTTTGTGCAAAGTCAATTCCATCAAAGAGCTATCCTCTGTACTTTTCAGAACAGCAGGATGTTAGATTAGTCAAACAAATCAAGGGGGCACATCAACTCACCTCCCAAAGGCCAGGGACACCCATTGTGTGGCTGTTGCAGTTTGTAGATGTGAGCAGTACAGCTGCTCATACATATGTTTGAGATCACTCAGGATCAGAATGAGTGCAGGGCAGAGACATTGGCAGTGTTACAAGCATGTTACAAACAGGAAACTCACAAGCAAGTAACAACATCAATGACACTTATGATGGACAGGATGCATAGAGGATGGGAAGATTTTCATTTCATTTTTATCTTTTTCTTTGGACTCAAATGACAGGAAATAAGGGCTGGATGATGATACACAATGAAGGAGTTACCTATGTTAGGACTGCAGCCCTTATTAGGAAGGTGATGAGGTAAGCATCAGCTATGGACATAGACCGAGTGCTGAGGAGACACAGCCTGATGATGGGCCTAGACTGTGATAGAGATCATGGCCTTGAGGGGTGACATGGGAATGGTTGAGGTGCCAACAGTATGGCACAGCCATTGTGGGAGAATAGGAGGCTAGGTATGGTCTAACAAGGGCATGGTGGTTGCTGTGCATTGTCTCTATTGTGAGGGACTTTAGCTGTGCACTGACCACCCTCTGGGTATATAAGGGCTGTAGTCTAGAGTATAGAGTCCTTAAGACTCTAGGTAGTTTGTTGTACCTACAACTACTCCTGAGCAAGCAGTTTCATCTTTGGCTTAACCAGCCACCACTTGAGTCTTTAGGGGTTGTTTAGGTGCGGTCCTAACATAACCTAGAGTCTTACTATCTCTACCCCTCCATATGTCTTACAGCACTGAGCATGTCTTGCTCATTGTTGCTCACAGTGCACACAGAGGCCTAGTTTTTTATTCTGAGAGGTTGTAACTGCATATCCCACAACCTCTCCAGGTGACATCAATGATGACACACACACTGTCAATGGGTGTTGATTAAACATCCTCAATATGCCCATAGGGCCTGTCTATCAAACAGTAAAAGACAAGAATACTGGTTCACTGGGAGAGTGTAGGCAGGAGACCACAGACGTGCCCTCGGTACAGTATACTGTTATTGTGGAAAAACTCAGGGAACAAGTGAAACAACCCATCTACATTGTGTATCAAGGCTGAATTGAAGTCCTCTCATACCCTCTGTACAAGCAGCCCTGCTTAAGTTTGGCAGCTGATAACTTGGCACAAGGACATTGAGGCAAATTTCCAGGCACACATATTCAGTAGCATCAGGTCCCCACAACATTCAGACAACATCCCTCATTTTCCATGAGGTGTTATATGACAGGCACAGAGGCAGTATGAATGGAACTATTGTTGGTGGAGGCCTGAAATAGTTTGAAGATTTTTGCAGCAGAACAAATCAACAAGACACAATGCAGTGCTCATTTACCTACATCCTACCCTACACCCAGGCAACACTCTCAGAGATCAGGTGCATCTTCGAGGTGGACTGGGTCAGACAGCAACAAGGTCCAGACAGGACCAAGAGAATTTATCAGCAACACAGTCATTCACCAATATGATAACCATGTCAGGTTATGGTGGAAATATTGACAAGAGAAACGATGAGTGGAGCATGTGCAAGCACAGCTCATCCTCCAGCAATGAGAAGCCAAAGAGGACTTGATCCAGAAGGAGGCTTGGGAAGCCTTGCTTGAGCAGAGGGCAGTGCGATGAGCTGTCCTACAGGCCAAATGGGTCATGAGGAAGGGAGAGAGGGAATACAAAACCCTCATCAAGCTACTGGAGAAACAATACAAAGGAGATCAGTCCAACCCAGTCTGGCTGGCACTGATGGCATCCAAATACAACCAGTGGCTCTTATTGATAAATGATGGCAACAAGGCTATCAGGAAATATAAGGTGGCCTTAGAGAAATTGGAGCATGCACACCACATACAAGAGTTGTACAAGCATGAAGGAATGAGGATGGAGCATGCAGATTGGAATGCATGGATGCATGCCATTCATGGCAACATACGAGTAACACACTATGCCAAGTGGAAGCAGGAACAGGAAGAGGAGGAATGTCATAAAGGGATTTGTTATGATCCCCTCCTTCTCACTAAACCCCCAGGACAACTTCTACCCCTGATTCCAGAGTGAGTACTCACTGAGCCACTGTTAAAGCTACCAATAGGAATGGATCGATTCCTAAAGGACATAGGCAAGGAGTTGTGGAATGACCATAAAGCTAGGGTTCTGGGATGGTGCACTAGCATTAAAGCAGCCCCACCAGGACCAAGAGCTCAGAGCCCAATCACACCTAACCAGTGGAGACAAAATGGGTACTGTTACATGTACCTTTTCAAGTCAGAGCACTATGACAAATACAACTGGCTGGTGTGGCCCACTCTATATGATATTTTGAATTGGGAACCTGAGCTCAGGGACCCAACAGTCATTTTCACCATCCAGGACAGCATCAGACCTGGGCAGTGTCACATCATTGAAGAGTCAGTGGTCAGGAGAGATAATATTGAGTACACATGGGAAGAGTCGGTGGACCTTCACAAGGTCTCACATTATACATGGACAGTGCACTTTGGGGGACAGTCAAAGTCCAAGTGCAGGGCAAAACAAAGGCAGTTAGCCCAAACACCAATCAAGAGGGTTAACCTCAGGACAATGGTTACTGTGGAACAGGCAGTAGCAGAGGCAGCTGGACAGAGTTACCCAGCAGTGATGGAGCTGAAACCAGTTGTGCAACCAGTGTGATCATATGCAGCAGCAGCACAAGCTGGTGTAGAAAATAAAGCACAAGTGGTCACTCAAGGAGGTGACAGTGCATGGTGGGGTGGGGGAATTCCCACAGCATCAGACTGGCTCTTGAATGAAGAGTACCCACAGGGGGCCAATAATGCCTGGAGATGACACATGGAGAAGGAGTTGTGGTTGCCATACCCCTACCCAAAAATGGCTTGGGCCAATAGCAGATTCAACCCAGACATCCCAGGGTACTGTTATCTGGTGCTTATCCAGAAAAAGTACTGGGACCAATTTATGTGGCTGGCATATCTGCAGATACAGGAGATATGTACCTGAAATAAGAACCTATGGGAACAGGATGTGACTACCCTCATCAGGAAATTGTACTCTCACCCAACCACCCTGCATATCGAAAAGTACAACAGTAATTGCAGAGGATGGTTCCATGTCAAGGTACTCAACTGGGAGGGCATGGGTCACTATAAAATAGGTGCTATGCCCTTCAGGTTCACTGCCAATATGGTCAGACATCTGTATCATGCTATATTAGGATGGTGAGATCACTGGGCAGACTCCAAAACTCTGCACCCTCTGTCACCAACACAACCAGCTGCAGCAGTAGCAGCACAGGATGATGCAGTACATAGACAAGCAGAGAACCAGCAACAAGTGACAGCCAGTATAGGTGCCACAATAGCAGATATGATCAACCATTACCAGCAGTCAAACTGAGTTGAACCAGGCCCTCTTACAAAGATGGAGATGCCTGACTATTATCAGGGTGACCCATGAACCATGGATGGTTGGCTACACCAGATGGAAACTTACTTCATGCTGGCCAGAGAGTGGACAGACCTCAGGAAGATTTTGATATGTCTCTATCAAATCAAAGGAGGAAAAGACAATAGAGTGGTGGATTGGAGTGGGGTGAAACTCCATGCTTTCCAGGAAGCACAACAAGAGTTTCAAGACAAAATCAATAACAATGGGTGGGACTCATGCTGATGACCACTGTTCTGAGGTAAGGGTGTATAGAGGTCATCCACAGGTTATCCACACTAGCCACGAGCAACTCCGAGCAACTCCGTGATTATCTGCAATTATCCATGGTAAGGCAAGCATTGCCCACAACCAACAATCAAGTTGTCTCCCATGTACACCATCCAAACCCCACACCAGTCAGCCATTCACATCCGAAGTCAGCACCACATTGGCCGAGCCACATAAAATCATAAGCTGGCACAGCTTAGTTTACTGGAGAAGGGACTGTCACAATATCCACATTAGGAAAGGATCTACATTCCACGATCCAGGGTCACCCAGATACAGATGCCACATCATCCCTAGCAATGCACCAATGCAGCAGATTAGGACCCTAGTGGACAAATAAAGCCATTGGCCAATGACCAGCTGCAGTAACTGATAGTCAGGCCTGTGGAAAATAGAGAACAGGGACATGTCAAGCCAGATGAACCCTGGAGTTGCCACCAATGGCAATCAGCAATGTCTATTTCAATCTGATGATTCTATTAGTGTCCCACATAGGGTCATGGTGATATGCTTGCTCCACTATTGGAAATAGGGAGAGGAAGGTGTGAGGTCATGAATGAAGTCCCATCAACTCTGGTGTGCTCAATGACAATGCTACAATGTGTGGAACTGGCAGAGTTCACAGATAATAATGTTAGCACTTGAGTGTGTAACAGCAGGGAATGTGGGACACAGAGTTACAACTAGACTGGAGATGTGAATGAGATGAGGAGGGTGTGAGTGAAGACTGAGGCTCAAAGGGAAACTGTATTCTGGGGATCTAATCTGCTGGTAATCTGATGTGTTGCTGTATCATACAGGGGCTTTATATACATGTTCTACTCTAAATAACGAAATTACTCTGTAAAATTTCACCTCACAACCATGTATCCAAATCTGTCTTGAAGGTTTTCATGTGATGGGGCTAGCTGAGGGACACGATGGTGGAATACAAGTGCCATGGTAGGAACTAATATTGTGACCTGATGCAGGATGCTAATAGAGTCATCGGATTGAAATAGACCTTGCTGATTGCCATTGGCAGTAACTCCAGGGTTCATCTGGCATCCCTGTTCTCTATATTCTGCAGACCTGACTGGTCTATACCATAGCTGGTTGTCGGCCAATGGCTTTACTTGTCTGCTAGGATCCTAATCCACTGCATTTGTGCATTGTTATGGATGATGTGGCAATTGGATTGTGGAATGCAGATCTTCCTAACATGGATATGGCTTGATGGTGGTGGTCCCTTCTCTGGTGAACTAAGCTATGCTGGCTTACAATTTTATGCAACTCAGCTGATGGGGTGCTTTATTGGATGTGAATGACCTACTGGCACAGGGTTTGGATGGCATACATGGGAGGCGACTTGATCATTGGTCATGGGTGATGCTTGCCTTACTGCAGATAATTGTGGATAATCACAGAGTTGCTCAGAGTTGCTCATGGCTATTGCAGAATACCTGTGGAAGACTCCTATACACTCTTACCTCAGAACAATGCTCATCAGTGGTATTGGTTCCCACTGTGGTGCTCATATTCCACCATCGCATCCATCAGCTAGCCCCATCACATGAAGACTTTTAAGATGGATTTGGATACATGGTTGTGAGGTGAAACTTTTGAGTTACTTTGTTATTTAGAGTAGGAAAAACATATATAAAGCCCCTGTACATACCATAGCTTAACAGATTAGATCACCAGAATACAGTACATCCCAGTTTCCCCTCAAGTCTCAGTCTTAGCCATGCCCTCTTAGTCTCATTCATGTCCTCTGTCTTGTCATACTCCACATCCCACATTCCCTGCCATTATGCACTCAAGTGCTAATGTTATTATCCATGAACTCTGCCAGTTCCATGCATCATAGTGGACAGATTCACCAAGAAGTTGTATTTCTTGCCAATGACTTTGTCAATCACATCACAAGGAACAGTGGTATTGTTCAGAGATAATGTGTTCCAGGAGCATGGCCTCCCGAGGAAAGTAATCAGTGACAGGGGACCCCAATTCGCATCACTGTGATCTTCCCTTTCCAGGCCAACTAATTCTGATTATTAAGCAGCTCAATGCGGTAACTGCCAGACCCTAGTGTGACAGTGCCGGATCTGTCACCAGTCGACGATGCTGCAGCTTCTTCGCCTGACATAGTATAGGTCAATAGATGGGCTTAATGTATAAGTATAAAGAGCTTCTCGAGATGGTTAAAGGAGCGCGGGGCCCATAACCTATTCAAGTTATGGCTTGGGTGCGGGAGCGTTGCGAGTTAAAGGTGTCCATTCACGAAGTACATGAGTAGTATATATACATAAATATAATATGAAATAGATGAGGCTGTGCTAATGACGGTACCTCGTATTGATATCCGGCGCTCTCGCATTTGAATAGACTTCATCACCCATCTTTCCAATTCTCTCTCCGTGACCTCTCTTCCATCACTCGGGTGCTGTTCTTCATAGCCTATCATCCCTCGTAACCCGTCCTCCTTGCTGCGCGCACTCACGCGCTCTCGTCTGTCGATCCGTCATCCCCAACAGCCAGCTTCGACGACGACATGTTTGATGAGAGACACGCAGGCTCTTGCGACAATGTATATGCTCGGACATATCCTGCCAGAACGGGCGCAGTGGAAACGAATGCAGGCGGTGAGCAGAGAGAACGCCAGAGAACGAGCTCGATGGTTGCGTCGCTTTTTTTATGTATATCAATGAGAAGTACGATCCCGGAAAAATATGCCTTTAGGCGTGTATGTATTCAAATGCCCTCTTGCTCAATTGGAATAGCAAATCTCATTTTGGACCTGAAATGAAGGAATCGGAATTCCCGAAAAATCTTGCTCTTTCGCTCAGTTGCAGCGACAAGTCTTCCTTTAAACTCAAAAGGTCTATCATAAATACATGCATGTATTGCTCAATCGCAATAGCGAGTCTCATATTGGAAGGAATTCCAAGCTCAGTAAGATACCACCCACCGTCGCTTCAGCAACGGACGATGCTATTAGAGCACATGAGAGTCTCAGTCGCGGATCCTTTGTTACGACAGTATGAAAAGACTGAAAGTGCGGAATTGTACTTATCGTGATGATGAAGTAACGAGGCCCTAGGGATAGACAGTTTGTCATTTTTCTTGAACGCACGATGGATGGCCGATCATTTTTGTCGTTATCGTACCAATCTCCTTCGCCCAGCTCCAATACCGTCACCTCTGTTTTATCGGTACATATGTATATCTCCCTTGGTATTTCTTGCCATGTTTTATACTTGGTACTGTAACCCGCAACGAATGTTTTTTTCCATCTCGAAATAATACACCCGTGAGTCACACTCCATCATCCATGACCAAAATGTCTGGTACTGTCCGACTCTGAGAAAACAGGGAGGCCGTCTTCAGTCCACTCTTGTATCCCACAATAATGCCTGTCCTTTGGGATAGGTTTCTTCGGGGTCATACCCTCTACACGTACCCAGTATCTCCATCCGCCAACTGGTTTAGCTTTCCAATGGCCCCCATGCTTGGGCTGAATCCAGGCGTATTCGTAGTAACCGTCGTAAGGGCCTGAGGTTTGGCTAAAAGGGTCATAGGGCAGGCTAAAAGGAGATTATCGATAATGGGTCTAGAACACATACGACACACACACGTACACCCGTTCCATGGCATAAGTCCCTTTGTACCATTCGTTAGTTAGGCTGATGATCCCTTTTGCCGTAGAACCTCGAGGAAAGCTCGAAGTCCACCTTTCGCCCATGTCCTCCATCAGAATGAAATATGTAGATCCATCCACGAAGACACCGTGAAGTCCATTTGCGTTCCTTGCGCCTCTGACCTCTTCTTTCACCATTCTTTCGTGAGTCCATTTTCCTCCCCCCACGTGGATTTCTTTCACGACGAGCGATTTGTCGCCAATGTGGGAAGGCGGGTAGACCCTGTAGACTTCGACTTCAGCGCCGGAGACAATCTCATGTACCCTGCGGTTTCTTTTCAACTCCTTCAACTCCTCCAGCGTTTCGTGAATCGAGCAATATGCTGGCACTTTATTGCCTCTTGATATCTGACAAAAGGTCGAGGCAGGCGAATTGGACAATGTCAGGCAGGACTCAGTAGTCGATACATACGATGTTGGGGCCTATACTGGTTCTGGTTCCAAGTCTCCTCCTCCGTGAAATCGGTTGAATCGAATGACGTGGAATGACGGACAGTGATCGACTGAAGTCGCCACGGCGTTCTTCATGGTACAGCTGTAATGAGCTTACGGCGCATACGAAAAGCAGCAAGCTGGTAATCGCTTCAAGTCGCATCGTGCTGAAGGAAATGAGTGTGTGTGGAATCAAACTCGAATATTTTTGTTTGTCATTTTTCATCAGTGGTCCGGCATCACCAGCAACTGGCAACTGCCGATGGACAGCTAGTCACCAACCTACTGTCAAAGGTTGATCGAATCAACGGCCTTGGCAACTATCATCAATAATCAATACGCAAGTCCAAGTGTCGCGTGAACTAAAGAGGGCATCGATGGATTCAGACACACTCATTCAGAGAAAAGACAGGCAGAGAGAGCGTTCAGAGTCAAGACGCTAAGCCCTCTGACAAATGGCTCATTCGTTTTTTCGGATCGGTGTCAGGTGTACGCAATAGTCGTTGTGAATTCGGGAGTCTAGATGAGTGAAAATTTGTCATGGGGGTAGAACTGGACGGTATAAGTGATGGTCGCACCAAAAAAGAAAAATAAATATTGAGACCCGTAGGTCTACCACTCCGGAAAAGCGTGTCATCCTTGTGCAGGGGCCATGCTAATCTTCTCTGTATCGTTCCAATTTTTTCGTATGTCACCCCGAAGGGGACAATAGTAAATGGGACCAAACACAAGCTCCAAACAAAGTTTTGTATTTTGGTGATATGGCGGGGTGTATTCCCACGGCTCCTGACATCGCCAGCCGTCTCTCAAGCATTGGTTCTCTCGAATGGTGCGGTATCATAAATAGTTGGATAAATAACCCTCCCGGGCTACTCCGAGCCGCCTCCTTCCAATTGCACAAACTTGGCCCATTCTTCCTCATCGATGCAGTAGCTCTCCGTCTGCACGTCTGGGAAATTCCCAGACCGGACGGCCTCTGCGTACCTGTGGACACCGCCATCGCGCAGGGCCTTGAGATCCGCGAACCGGCGGGCGAATTTGGGCTTGTGTCCGCCCCATGCGCCTAGCGCGTCGTCCAGCACCAGAACCTAGACAGTCCGGGCGTCAAACGTGACTCGAAAGCGAATGAGGGGGGGGGGGCCTACCTGACCGCTCGTCCAGGGCCCGGCGCCGATGCCGATGGTGGGCACGGAAAGCTTGTCGGTGATGTACCTGCCGAGCTCTTTCGGGACGGCCTCGACGACGGTGGCGAACGCGCCCGCGTCCTGCAGGGCCAGGGCATCCCTGACGATGCTCCTGGCGGACTGGGCCGTGCGCCCCTGTACGCGGTAGCCCGAGAGCATCACGGCGCGCTGGGGTAGGAGACCGACGTGTGCCATGACGGGGATGCCGATGGAGGTGAGGCGGGAGACGAGCGGGGCGATTTCCTGGCCGCCCTCCATCTTGACGGCGTCGATCTGCGCCTCGCGCACGAGCCTGATGGCGTTCTCGACGGCGGCGTGCGGGGAGGCGTGGTATGTGCCAAAGGGCATGTCGGCGACGACGAAGGGGTGGGAGGAGCCGCGCTTGACGGCGCGTGCGTGGTGGACCATTTCGTCGAGGGAGAGCTGGGTGGTGGAGGCGTAGCCAAGGCAGACTTGGGCGAGGGAGTCGCCGACGAGGACGATGTCGATGAGCGGGGAGGAGGAGCAGGCGAGGGCGGTGGGGTAGTCGTAGGCGGTGAGCACGGTGATGGGTGTTTTGGAGGCGCGGAGGGCGTGGAGGGTGTGGATGGTGACCTTCTTGCGCAGAGCTGCGGAAGCGCGGCCGGCGCCGGTTTTTTCGGTCGCAGGAGTTGCGCCGTGGAAGCTCCAGCGTCTGGGAGGAGCGCGGGGGGCGCAGCGCAGCGCATGGAGAGCGCGGCGGGAAGGGAGAGCCATTGCGCCGGGTTTGCAGGCGGCATCGCTACAGAGCTGGCTGTGACTGTCACTCACGTCATGGCTCACTCGCCCCTCCCGCCCTCCTCCTCGCCCGCCCTTTCCTACATCGACGAAGACGACGGCCAGCAATTCACACCCGTCGCAACCCCGCAGCACGCCCTCGAGAAGCTCGAACGCACACGTGGACTCCGCCAGCCCCTCCGTTCCCTGCTCGAACCCGAGCGTGCACGCACCCCGAGTAACGATGGTAGTGCTGGCACGGCCATCGTTCCCGAATCCATGCCCAAGTTCCTGGTCACGAGCACCCCCATCTCGCGCCGTGCCACTGACATCACGGTCCTGCCCCCCACCACCCCCGTGCACATCAGACGACGGAGGCGCCAGCGCCCGACTGCTTCTGCTTCTGCCTCTTTCTTGTTCCCCGTGGATAACAACAACGACGGCGACGACAATCCGTTCCTAGTCCGTTCGTCTTCATCTGCCTGTCCCACGCCCTCTCCATCAAAAGAAAGGAGAAAGCGCCCTCATCGCCATCCTGACGATGAAAATGATGAGGAATCAAACGACGAGAACCGTAATCCGTTTGTGGTCCCCGTCGAAAACAGAATGGAAGTGGCCACTACTCCTGTCGCAATGCGGGCTGCTAAAGAGGATACAAAGGACGACGCTTCCCCTGTCGTGTCGCCGATAAGGAGGAAGCGAAAGCGTGCCAGGGCTCCTGTCGAAGAAGAGGGTGACGAAAAGGTAGAGGAGGACACATTGCCCAAATGTAAACCGAAAGAGGAGCGTGCGCCTCTGGCGAAGAAGGTCAAGACTAGAGCGGCGTCCAAGGCGGTCAAGGATGACGAAGAAGATGACAACGAGGGAAAAGGAGAAGGAGAAGGGGGCAAGAGACGGTCAGCTAGGCTGGCCAAACGCGATCCCCTCCGGGACGACAACAAGAGCAAGGCTGGTAAGAATACGCGACCGCCCAGGTCAAAGTCTGAGAGCAAGGGGAAAGGAAAGGAAAACTCTATCGCTAACAAGAGACCAGCGGTTTGTACCAAGCAGCAGCAGCAGCAGAAGTCGACTAAGCCTTCCTCCAGCCGCGCTGCTGCCTCTGCAAAGGCTAAAGTTAAAGCCAAGGACGGGGGAGGAGACAGAGGAGGGAGCGACGATGTTGCCCTCAAGTGGGAGAAGGAACGAGCAGAACGAGTGGCCTATTTCAAGACACTCGATTCGTACGAGCTGGAGACGGAGAATATATACGTTATATGATGATACCTCTTTCTTCCTCTATGCACTCCATCATCAATGGTCTAAATGTATGGTAATGTCAAACTCTGAGAAAACGGGCAAGCCGTGTTCAGTCCACTCTCGTATCCCACAATAATGCCTGTTCTTTGGGATATGTTTTTCGGGGATACCCCCTGTACACGCCCCCCATCTCCATCCACCAACTGGGTTAGCTTCCCAAAGGCCGTTAGGATGCCGAATCCAGACGTATTCGTAGTACTTGTCGTAAAGGCCTGGGTGAGGGATATCATAGGGTAGGCTAAAGGAAGATTATCGATAGGCCCTCGACATACTCGACGCACACATACACTCGTTCCATGGCGTAATGCCGTTCATACCGGTCGCTAGCTCGATCCATGAGCATGATTGCTTCTTCCCCTTCAGGAAAGCCCCGACCCGGAGTCCACCTTTTGCCCATGTCCTTCATCAGAATGAAATATGTCACGGTGGATCCATCCACTGCTTGGAGGGCACCATAAAGTTGATCTATGTCCCTTAAGGCACTGACCTCGTCTTCCACTGTTTCTTCGTTAGGCCACTCGCCTCCCCCCACGTGAATCTCCTTCACGACAAGCGATTTGTCGCCAATCTGGGAAGGCGGGTGGACCCTGTAGATTTTGACTCGGTCGTGGGAGACGATCTCATCTACCCTGCGGTTTCTTTTCAACTCTCTCAACTCCTTCACCGTTTCGTGAATCGAGCAACATGCCGGCACTCGATTGCCTCTTGGTATCTGACAAAAGATCGAGGCAGGCGAATTGAACAATGTCAGTAGATACGCACAATGTTGGGGACTATACTGGACCCAAGTCTCCTCCGTGAAATGGCTTGGATCGAATGACATGGAATTATGGACAGTGATCGAAAGCCACGGCGTTCTTCATGGTACAGCTGTAATGTGCATACAGCGTAGACGAAAAGCAGCAAGCTGATAACAGTTGTAAGTTGCATCGGACAGTCAAACCTAGTCAAACTCGTTTCTTTGACGTATTTTTTTTTTTTTCATCAGCGATTCGGTATCACTGCCAATGGACTATTGGCTGTCGGCGATCTACCGCGAAAAGGCCTGATGGCCGAGAGCCATGTCCATCAGCCCCGTGCACATCAGACGCCGAGGATACCAGCACCAGACCACGTCCGCCTCTCCCTGTTCTGCTCCCCGTGATTCACGTGAATGACGGCCATTCCCCCCCTCTCTCTTTACCTGCCTGCTCTACGCCTCTCCACTGTCAAAAGATGGGAAATTCTTTTGCTGCCGTCGTTTGATTATGAATCTGATGGTCACAAGCTGTTCAGTCATTCGGTGACATCAGGTTTAGATTGACCGTATTACCCGACTGACGTGATTACAATTTGAACGTAGAAGGTGAACGGAAGTCATGCTCTAAAATCATTTCATTTTACATCTTGGCAAGTACACTACAACTACTGAGAAGTACATAAAGTACGTGATGTACACGCATACTTGCATGTGCCTTGGAAAAAGGGAACCAGAATGGGACGGTTGTTTTCCCACCTTTCTATCTCGCGGTAGTGTCTATCAGGTGGGATCTGTATTTCCCCATCTCCAATGAACTTTACAAATCTCCACCACCAACTAGATGTGCTTTACGGACGTTGCCATGATGCTGACCCCAGGCATAATATGGGCAACATTCCTATGAGAAGTTGTCGATGGGCCTAGCCGCACAACCAGTACTATAGACACATACTTTCGTTCCACGCCATAATCCGTCTTGTACTGTTCATCAGCCTTTTCCATGTACTCGGCTTCAAGTCTACGAGGACAGTGATCAGTCGACGCCTTGCCCATGTCCTTCATCAGGATAATGCGTTGCGGACTCTCCCAGTGAACGATGAGACCAAAAAACTGATCGACTCGTCTCAAGACTTCAACTCCTTTCTGCCACGCGTTTTTCCATATTCCTTGCACACTACACATGTGCTGTCCTATCGTGATCTCCTTCACGACGAGCGGCAGGGGTTTCAATCCTGTAGACTATAGGGTAACCAATTTGGTTCCTGATGTAAATGACTGTGTCATGCTTCTTCATCAAATTCAAAGATTCTAGCATTTCATGAGGCAAGCAATAACCCATGCCAGCGTGTGGCTAGGGAATATAGGTTAGCAGTTGACAGAAATACAGAGAAGAAAGATGTAAGTAACCTCTCTCTCTCTCTCTCTTGGCTAGATCGCTTCGCAATTCCTGAATACATCTTGAACTTTGGACGCATATGCAACAAAATCAATAGGATACAATACAATGTGAGGACCTATCGAAGGTCTAATTGTCCTGGATGCAAAATCTTCTCCGTGAAACAGGCCGGAACAAACAACATGGAAAGGCTGACGGTAGCCGAAAACCATCGCAACGTTCTTCTGTAATGCACGTGCAGCGCAGGCGAACAAGAGCAGGCCGAGGATCCGCATCGTGATGCAGAGTAAGTTGAGGGTGAGGACCAGCCTGAGAGAACCACTCGTACAGCAGAATTTGGAGACAAAAGAGTTCGGTGACACCGGTGAAATGTTCGCAAACCAACAGCATATGCAGTCACCTAGTGACAGAACAGTGTCGAGAGTCCACCGAGAGAAGGATTTCACGAAACTGTTAGGTTGAGAAACCAACCACGTGGACTCTATCGGACCAACGCATTGTAGCTAACATCAAAACGTCAGTTATCAATATGTATCTTAAGATGGTGATGGTGATGACAATGATGACACTTTTGCGTGGCACGACGACAACAGTATTAGCTGAGCTAAGCTAAGCCGCCGGAGCCGATTGTGTTTTGGACCTTGTGCTCCCTCCTTGCTCAACTGGCCTCCTTGAACAAGGCCCGTCTCGTCACCGCCACCCCCACATCGCTCAACTGGCCTTTAATGAGGCTCATCATCTCATCACTGCTCGGAGGGTACCATACAGTCCCTTGAGGTCCTGACCTCGTCTTTTCCACTGTTTCTTTGTCAGGCCACTCGGAGCTAGGCTTAGCTAAACTACGGCTAAGCTAAGTCGCCGGAGCCGATTGTGTTTTGTACTGGATCCAAGTCTCCTCCGTGAAATGGCTTGGATCGAATGTGATCGAAAGCCGTCATGGCGTTCTTCATGGAACAGCTGTAATGCGCATACGGCGCAGGTGAAAAGGAGCAAGCTGATAATCGTCTCAAGTCGCATCGTGCAGAGGAAGTGAAGGCAAGCCTGATGCGGACCCCGGTGTGGCACTAATTAGTAGCAACAAGTGTTTCATGTAAGGGTGAGCCCGCTGGTACAACATCAATTTCAACACCAAACCCCATCATTCCCTGCCTAGTCGGCCCTTCCCTTTTTTACATCCCTCCAGAAGGCTGACAACTTCACGCAGATGGATATGCACGCCTTTTTGGGCATTGTCGACGTCTTAAGCAGGTTCGTACATATGGCATCGCAATGAGGCGAGACAAGGTCCTACATTTTTTCCCGTTATTTCTTTTTCGGTGGATTGTGACAGATAGAGACTTACTGGCACTTTAGGCCCTTCGTTTGGACCAGGGTCTGGCGTGCCGGATGGGGGTCCCGCACCAAATACGGGAACAGCTTGTGCTCCTTCGAGAGCGGTGCCAAGCAGAGCAAGGAGAAGGACGATGCGGCGAGTAGAGAAGAAGAGCATTTCAAACGTCTGTTTAGAATGATAGTGACCAGCACTTGAAGGACCGTCTTGCATGTGGGCCATCAGCTTTTATATTCTCGGGTTAGATTGACCGGATTACCCGACCTGACGTGAAAGTGTGATTTGTTTTGTCTCTCTCTTTTTTTTTGGCGGAGGTAGCTGGAGCTGGCTGGGCATTCATGTTACGGTTCGCAATCGCACGGCTATCGAGGTGCCCTACGGCCATCTTCGAAGTACACACTTATCACAGGCGAAGCTCTTACAAGACACCTTGCGCCGGCTTGCGTTGTTTCGTGGATGGCGTTTCGTAGGGGACAATTGACAAGCTAGACCCCGTACAGGCTGGGGATAAAAAAATCTCAGAGTTCGTCATGGTGTGATCTACGTGAAGAGAATGCCCCAAGCGTCGCTATTCCTCCTCTCCAAGACACTCAATCTCAAACCTTTCCTCTCCCTCTTGCACATCCCACACCCACTTGCCGGTATAGACCACCCTTCCGACTACAATCACACGCAACTTGGACCCCGGGCGGAGCATCATTGCACGGGCACGGTCAAGCGTGAAGGGACGATCAACTGCGCCACCGCCTCCGTTGACCTCTCCGCCGTTCCCGCGTTTTCCCTTCCCGTTGCCATTGTTGCCATCATGCTCGTGATGGCTGTGGTTGTGGTGCACTCGGCGATTCATACCGGCCCGCGACGGCGACTGCGGGTAGGACGGACGGCCCAGGCCGGGACCGAACGCATCCAAGTAGCGGTTAAAAATCGCGCGCTGCATCCCGGCCTCGTCGAACCGGAACGCGCCCCGCCCGCCCGTGTCGCCTGCAAAGCGCATGCGCGCGAGGTCGTATTCGGAATCTGACTCTGCGTCTTCGGAATCGCTCAGTTCCAGCTCTGGGTCCGGGTCGAACGCGGCGGGGTCGCGCCCATTAGAGCTGGAACCACGCGGCAGGTGCGAAGCGTAGATGCTGTTCTTGCGGCGTTGGGGTGGGAGCTGGGGCGGGATCCATTGAACTTGGAGTCGTAGCGTCTGCAAATTGTTGGCGGACGAAATGGCGTCCACGATCGAATCCTAACACAATCCCCTCTGTCATAAGCTTCTGCCCATTTTTTTTTTTTTGAAGAGAAGGAGGGCGGGAAAAACATAAAACGTACCACGTCTCCCACAACCACCGCCACGCTGCACGCGAGCTCCTCCAGCTCCGGGAACGACTTGCACACACACTCGATGTCCGCCAGCGTCATCTGCGCTTGGCCCACGATCCACTTGCAGAGTCCGGGTCTCCGTATCTGTCTCTCATTCCCATTCTCGCCGTTGACACCCTCACGCTCGTTGACGCTATGGGCGCCATTTTCGGATGGCGACGCATTGAACGGGTACGCGTCTCCCCCATGCACGCGGCCCATTTCTAATATAAACCCGCGTGGGATGGCAATATTGCCGCTTGTCGTGAATGACAGGAGGCGAAGGCTCTCGACACCTGGGTTCGTCACAAGCGCGCGGATCCAGGTAAACAGCTTGTTGGGGCCCATGGTGTCGATGGAGGATGTGCGCACGGTGAGGTTGCGCAGTGTCGGGAGCAGGACACGTCTAGCCGTGGGCGAAGATGGCGAAGATGGCCAGTCGCCGTCGTTGAGCGGTGGCACAGAAGAGGGTTGGGCACCGGGACTGAAGACCTGTATTTGCCATCCTCTTGGCCAAATGTTACCTGAGCCTGAATCGAGGTATTCTGTGTCTAGCGTCTGAAGGGAGGGGAGGAAAGTGAGGATGGTAAGGACGGCGGCAGGGGAGGCGCCTTTTAGGCAGAGGTGTTGGAGAAGGGGGAGCTGGGAAAAGATGGAGTTGAGAATGGTTGGTGGAACGCCTGCACAGCGCTAAACGGTAGATTAGCAAAAGCAAGAGTGCAAGAAGGAAGAAGCGACGGGACGTACACCGAGTTCGAGGTCAGTCAAACTCTTGCCAAGTTCCGGCCCTGCCCATCCTTGGAGGACCCTTGGAGGACCCTCCATACACCATATCTCGATCCTTGTCAAGCCCATCCATTTTGAGAGTTCAGACCAGACGTGCGAGCCGAGGTCGCTGTGTGATCGGATGACAAGTTCGCGGAGGGGGGCTTTGGCTGCCTTGATGGCGGCAAGAAGCAGAAGAAGAGGGTGCGTACCATGTGATTCGGATGCTGTGCCGTGATAGATAGAGGAAGCCAAACCCGTGTTCGGGTAGGGCAACAGAGAATTATCGTCATTGGAGAAGAAGGGGATTGGAAATGCCACGTAAGACGTAGATAACGAGTCGTCTGACCATGTCAGGGAGCGCAGATTCGTGCATAACGAGAGTGCATGCACTGTATCGTAAGTGATGTTGGGTTGTAGGTGCCGGTTCGCAAAATGGACTGTGCCTGAGGATGTGGGGTGAAAGTTTGATTCAGGGCAGCCCGTATGTGGAACAAGGCAACCGACCTGTTTCCGTAACACATCTAACGTGTTTGGCAAGCTCGGGACGACTGAGGAGCGTTGCGGAGGGGTGGTACAACCTGGACTGTCAACCAACACGGGGTAGTACGCACCGCATCCACAGAGACGACAGAGGATGCACGCACTTGTCTTATCCGTGAATCCAACTTGTCATACAGGAGCGGTGTCACGACCTTGTTGAATGCCTTGTTGACGAGCGCACATTTGTGCCAATCTTTACGGTCTTGCAGACGGGCGAGGATCGGTTGGAGGACATCAAGCGGCAGGTCAGCAAATGGCCTGCATTTGAGATCAGCCAGCGCCTGAAGGAACCCTCGACCAACACTCACATTCTCCAGGTCAAAAGCTGGGTAAAAGGCGTGCGTCAGCCCAGAGCCGCACCTGACCGGCGCTTAGCACTTGACCAGATGTTTTTTCTCATCGGCCTTGGTCTCTGCGACGAATCCGACATCACCATGCGCGGCCTGGATGCCATCCGACGCGCCTCACGCGTATACCTGGAAGCCTACACCTCCATCCTGATGGCGCCAAAGGAAGAGCTCGAAGCGTTCTACCAAAAGCCGTTGATCCTCGCAGACCGGGAGATGGTCGAATCGAATGCAGACGAGATATTGAAGGGAGCGGACAAGGACGACGTGGCTCTGCTGGTTGTGGGTGATCCATTCGGGTGCGTCCCCGTCCCCCTTGTGCCAGCAAGATCTGGCGACGCGATACACAGCACAGGGCAACGACCCACTCAGACATCATCTTACGTGCTAGGCGCCTCAGTATTCCCACTCGGATCATCCACAACGCATCCATCTTGACCGCCATCGGTTCTAGCGGCCTCCAACTTTACAACTTTGGCCAGACCGTCTCTCTCGTGTTTTTCACCCCGTCATGGCGCCCATCCTCTTTCTACCACAGGATCACAGAGAATGCCAAACTCGGACTGCACACCCTCGTGCTGTTGGATATCAAAGTTAAAGAACAGAGCGAGGAGAACCTGGCCAGAGGGAGGAAGATCTACGAGCCACCGAGGTACATGTCTATTCCCACTGCGCTGGAGCAGATGAGAGAAGTGGAAGAGGAAATAGGTGAGGGCACGTTGGACCCACAAAAGACACTTGTGATAGGGTTGTCGCGCATGGGTGCACACCCGCCCAGCAGTCACAACTCCGAGTCTGAACCAGTGTATGACGGCGAACGCATCGTCTCTGGCACACTGGAGGACCTGTTGTCCGTTCCTCCAGAAGATCAACCACGCGTATTCGGATCGCCGCTTCACAGTTTAATTGTAGTCGGTAAGCGACTGCATGTGTTGGAAGTCGAGTTTGCAGAGGCGTTTGCCGTCAACAAGGCAAACTGGAGAAGAGTTGCGAGAGATGCGTATGGTTGTGCATTGGAATAGCAGAATGGAGTTCTTTGCGCTCCTTGGTGGGGCTGGCCTGGTCAGCAGCGAACATGCGACTGAACAACCTGATCATAGATACGTTATTTGTGTTACTCTATACACAACTGAATGTAGTCTGATACTGCTTACTGTTCATGCAGAACTCAAATCCACCGGCAACAATGTCCTTTTAAAAAGCTCCGTCTAACATGCTGGTCATTTAACCCCCGAGGCACGACTTGCCACGCCCTTGGCGCAGGTTAGCGGGGCCGAGACCACCATTAACTCCGTGGATTACGACAAGGATGACGAATGTTTCGTGCGCTTTGGAACAATTCGTTTTAATATTTTTGGTGTTCTGCCTACACGAAAACGCACAAGCCCCACTAACAATGCTCTGTCCCGTTCCTCACAGGATATCTTCACCGTCAGGAGTGTCAAGAATAATCACTGCATATCTAATCATGTTATCCTACGGGGAAGTAACGTCATGGCTGCCTCGTGCAATGTGGCCGCTGTACGTTACACACAGTATCTGCAAGATATATTAATGCACCCTATTGGCAGACTTTAAGCATCCACCAGGCTCCTAATGACGGCACTGTAACCGCTAGCTTCAAAAGCATAGTAATCTATATATTGGTGTAGAAGGAGTAAGCCGACAAGGACATCAAACAACATTGATTGGATTGGATTCAAAGGAACTGGAATCCCCCATGGGTGCCAAATGAGCTGGACCGTTCAGTGAACGACAGGTTCTACTTGTGACCCCTAATGTGTACACTCCAATCCCAACCCTTGAGTGGGGTATCAAGCCAGTGAAGCACTGGACTGGTGGACAGCTGCTACCGTAGAGTCCTAGTGTTTGGTTTGCTGCTATGCATCTGCCCGGTCGTTCAATGTAACATTGGGATAGGCGGCGCTTTGCTGCCTTATGCTCGTAAATTATCGCGAATTAAATAACATCGCTCGCTGCTCCATGCTGGTCGGCAATGAATGTGGGAGCGGATAGCACTATATTTCAAACCGTGGGACTTGCCATTATCCTCGGATACGCGTCGTCCTCGACTTGAACGGCACCCAGAACGCCACACCCCCCTATGTCATTGGTGACTCAGTCCAAGGTTACACGGCTGCCTCGAAATGCATCCGAGGTAGAAGAGTTGTTGCTGGTTGCTTCAGGATTACAACTGTAGCAAGTGGTATATGTAGTGCGTTCCTGTTTTGCACCTAAAACTCGTTCTAATGTAAATACTGCTAGCTAGATGTTAATCTTAATATGAGAATTTCATGCCATCATCATAGACCTCTATTGCTTTGAAATGGACCTCTATCCCATCCATCATAACCCGCTGTAGGCATGGCATCAGCGTCGCATCCATCTCGAGCGTCTCTAATATCAACGCAGAATCGATGCAATCCAACTCGAGCTCCTTGACGTTCGGAAAGAGGGACAGAAAGTCTACAATCTGCCGTTTCTTTTTCGCAAACATCGTATTGGAGACGGACAAAGACTCGACCGAGGCAAAGCATGTCACGGACGCCTTGCGGACGTAGTGGACGTTTCCTACAGCGTCTGCCTCCACGTCATAGATCCAGCGGAGCAGCTCGTACGCGCGTATATCCTTGATGCAGAGCTTCTTCAACGCTGGCCACTCCGAACGTTCATCGAAAAGGATGGCCGTGTGTATAAGCGTCAGACTGACACACTTTTCGAGGTCGAAACACAGCGAGTTAAAGCTTTGCATGCTGGCCTTCGTGTCGCTCTGGATCAGCGTGAGGTGCGTGAGCGAGAGAAGCGGCCGCAGCAGCGTGACGTGTTCGAGCCAGGCCAATACGCCCTGCCTTGCCTCGACGGTCAGCCGCTGCAAGCGGGGCGCATGGTTCACTAGCGTGTGGAACGTATCGAATAGGCGCCATTGCATCTTTCCCCTGTCCATTGCCTTGGGCCAAAAGTAGCTCGCGGTGACATGCTTGAGTCGGAGTGCGATATCGAGTGGATGGTTTCCTGAACGGGAGAGGACAGAGTCGAGGACACGCGCGTGGTTAACGTGTCGGATCCGGATGCTGGACCAGTGCGAGGGTGCGAGTGTGTTTCGCCACCGGTGGCATACATGCGAGAGGAGGAGCGCCGCGCTCGCTGGTTCATCGTCGTTCTTGTCTGCCCATGCGCATGTAAACTCGTCAAAGATCAATTCCAAGACTTCGGTGGGAAGCTCGTCTATGGATGTTGGGCTGGCGACCGCTTTGAGCATGCTAATGCTACAGGTTGATTATCTCCCTCTTTTTATCATGGATGCTTGTGTGGCTTTCTCCGATCCCTTTCATAGGTCCCACGCGTGATTGACGACGGACGACAAGAAAGGACCCTGAATAGAAGTGATCCATCATTCTTGCCATTTCTCCTTTGTTCCAGATACCATCTTGCGTCGGATTGATTATGGCATGCGTGTACTCTGCGTGTGCACGCGCAGGACCCGCAGACGTTCCAACATTGTCCGTCACCACGACAGTATCTTGAGTCTTTTCCAAAGCGAAAACTCCTCGAGCGTATGCCGTCAACTTTCATATTCCATAGTACCACCTCTCTCATATCACATTCCATCCGACAATTCATGTCCATTTCAAGGGGCGATGCGCTAGTTGCACGTCAGGAGGGTCATTCATAGAGGATGAAACTAATCACTTTCAGCGACAGCGGCCAATGTGCGGAGTGAAGGCGAATAACAAATCAAGAGTATCCGAGTCTTTGGTATTGACACTGCTCTACTCGGTGCATTCTTGATGTCATGCATTCGAATTCTTGCGATGAAAACGGAATAGAAGCAACTGTATTTCCACGGCACACTTACCCTTGCCATTCGACGAAACCTAAAGAAAGTCCCAGGAGCTCTTTGCTCTATGGAACACGCGCATTCAATGCCGTCAATCATGACTACTGTCGAATTGACTTTGCACTGTGAAACGCCGTGCTACGTGCGGCGCGGATCCTACAGCAATAGCAAATCGACGTTTTTCCGCCCAATCACCCGCATCGACTTGCATCCGATCAACTGTCTTCAATCATGCCGCTTACACGCTTGTGCTAAATGGATTGGCAAGCCCCGCACCGCTAAAGACGTACATCTTACCCATGCCAAAGACAGAATCAAGTGGCTACCCATGACCATCGTGGATGATTCGTCGAGAAGTTGCGAATATAGCGGTGCTCTCTATTTCCGTCTGTTGAAAGGTGTCAATTTTGGGATAAGCTAATAGTTTACTGGACGTGATACGTACGTCAGCAAGCTGCTATGCGGGGAAGACCTCGTACTTCTGCGAGGTCTGCACACACTATCTTCTTTACATTGAACTGCCATTCCAGATACATGAAGTGGAACAGTAGCGTTAAGCCATCTCGGACGCTCACGCTGCTTATTTCCTCCTTTTTTCTCACTTATCTGCCACAACCGTGGTTATCTAGTATGTGCAAGTTCTCATCGAAATGACATAGTATAATACCCTCGGTGTGGCAGGCATATGATAACATTACGATGTAGCCATTTTCAAATGCTTCTCCGCAGCCAAAGAACACTCGAGCTCCAATCGTCGTGTCCGCATGTCGGCTTGCTATAGCCGTGCTTTGATGAACGCCAATTTATCGAAAGCTTGCTGAATTTGAAACTGTACAGATAATGACTACGTGTCACTCAACCAAGTGGCCATCATGATATGTATATGTACGTCAGTTATGATAGCTATGCAGATGATGTCAAGCGGCGTAACGATTCCGCCGTGGAACAAGACCAGAGCGCCGATAGCTACGGCACCCTCGTTTTCGTTTCTGCCAAACGTGGCAACTAAACTGAACTAACGGACTTGTTGAACAAGTTAACGCTAAAAAGCATTCTTGAATACGCCGAAATTCGACGAGCACATCCTTCGCAATTAGAGATCGACTGAATAGGACACTCGCATAGTGATTCCCATCAAACTCATCAGTGAGGCATTTGCGGGCCAAGTATTGGAACAATGCCTTGAGCCGTTCATTGTAGTAATAGATGTATCTAACCATGAGGATGATCAGCGTTGGCAGAAGACGTTGTAACCAATTACCCATGGGGTTGCTACGTCTAGTGATAACTCCGTCATTGCGATGTTCAAGGACATCTGGATGTCCAGAATAGCAGTAGCATGGAATAAAGTACCAGCTGGCTGCATACAGTTAACACAGTATGAAACCGCAATCTGATGATCCGTGACAGCCGCAGTAGCAGATGGATATAAGATACCAGAATAAAATACAACTATATCGCGTGTGCTATTACGCAGGCGGTCGTTGCCGGGAATATTCGATACGTTCTGCAAGTTGTGATGTCTCATGTCTGTGTTTGCATTTGGTTTGGGTGCATGCCAGCGAAAACAGTCCAGAAGCTGGAATGGCTGCAGAGACGCATTCTAGGTTCCTGAGGACCAAGCAAAACAGCAGACGAGTTCGCAATTACTATGAGCTGCCTAAGAGGTTGCGCAAAAGCTGAGGCGCCATTAAGCCGTGATTACCTGAGCATGAGCGGATGAGGCCTACGTATGATAATAATATTTCTGCTACAGTGCCATGTGACCTGAAGTTGACGAGACTTGGTAATTACCGAACGAGCATCTTCCACAGTGTCGGCTTGGGCTGCCAGTACGCATGCGCGTTGGATGTTGAAACTTCGGAGATATCCGGTAACCACAGACTCAGGCTAATTTTATCTCAGTCCTGCATTGGTACTACTTATGTAATCATTGACCCCGTTACTGCAAACGCTACGGGGCCGACCCGACTGGCCCATAGTTGGGAGTAAACCCGGCGAGGCGATGTAGCGATGTACACTGGGGCAACATTGTTAAATGCTATTCCAACGCCGATGATCATTGAAATGGTTAGCGTCACTTATCCTTTTGATGCCGACATACCCGACGGATGAAGGTTGTGGATGTGCCATGCTGTAAACGGCGGCATTACCCATGCGACGTCTCTCCTATTCCCCCGCCACCTTGCCTTAACCGCGATCATATCTCACTGCTCTAATCTCTACATGTCGTCTCCCATCGGTCCCTGCCACACAATACTCTCGTCATTCGCCATCTCTTTGCCTCCGACACCCTTTCAATGCCTGTTATGGTGTTTCGTGCCTCTCCCGGCCTCTTGCCTCTTGCTTAGTATGCCACCCGTGACCTCTACGCACCGTCGCCATTACATTTCCGCTGCATGCACCATCGCTCCTGGCCTCCAGTGCATGCTACCTTCCCCTGTCCCTCTAGTCGAACACTGGTGTTCCTTCAGCCGGCCCGACTTGTACTATGGAGAAACTGTACCTTGCTGCACACGATCGGACTATCCCAATGCCATGACAGTACAAGCACGGTGTGTGTACGTGAATAAGGCATTGTGCACCCATCTATCGTCACGTATGGCAAGCCTTGTAAATAATGGTACACCCTGGTGCCCTGTCATAGACAGTTGCTCATGATTGTACACGATTGTCACCGAGTGGTTTGTAACCGGCGGTTGGATATCCTGTTGAGCAAGTGGGTGGACGAATTGAGTACGACGGCGCAAGTTACGATGGCATAGCTTTCCAGGTAACACCTCAAAATTTGAACGATTGATATATGATGGGTCATTATTGATGTTCATATACAATGGTATTGACGCGACTTGGTGATAGATCTCAATGTATACATCCCTAATCGGCTTCTGCCAGTCCAACGCGGTCGTCTTTGCCATCATATATAATGTACATTCCTTGCTTGAAGATAGAGCGATGTCGACATCTGACACTTTCAATACACACTGATACGAGGTGTCCTTGTCCAGCTACACCTTCATCTTCACATGATAATGCCTGTGTACATTATGATGTGCACCCTCCCCTCCTCACATTACATTATGATGTGTGCCCTCCCCTCCTCACATTATAATGTAGTGCCCCTTGCTCTGAATTATGATGTGTGCCCTCCTCACATTACAATGTAGTGCCCATCCCTCTGAATTATGATGTATGCCCTTGCCTCCTTGCATTATGATGTAACATCCCTGCCTCTGAATTATGATGCATGCCTTGTTGGAACACCCAAGTGAGATGCTCAGGACCATGCACCTCAGTTGGAGAGGTTTGTGTTACAACCAGAGAATGCACATTGCAGTAATGACACTAATGGACAATTTATGTGGGCTAATGACTAGAGGACTGAGTGGATTTTATTTCATTTTTATCTTTTTCTTTGGACTCATATGATAGAGAACAAGCAGAGGACAACACTATGCAATGAAGGAGTTACCATGTTAGGACTGCAGCCCATATATGGAAGGTGATGAGGTCAGCATCAGCTATGAACATAAACCAAGTGCCAATAGGAAGGATGGCCCAATGATGGGCCTGGACTGTGATAGAGATCACAGCCTTGAGGGGTGACATGGGAAAGACTGAGGTGCTGACAGTATGGCATGGTCATTGTGGGAGTATGGGAGGCCTTGTATGGTCTAATGGGCAGTTGGCAGTTGCTGTGCATTGTCTCTATTGTGTTGTACCTACAACTACTCCTGAGCAAATACACCTTTGTCTTTGGCTTAACAAGCCTCACTTGAGTCTTTAGGGGTTGTTTAGGTGCAGTCCTAACATAACCTAGAGTCTTTCTATCTCTACCCCTCTTTGTGTCTTACAGCATGTGGAGCAAGCATTGCTTGTCACTGCTCAAGCACACATCAAGGCCTAGTTTCATATCTGAGAGGTAGTAACCACATAGCCTGTGACCTCTCCAGGTGACATCAACAATGACACACACTGTCAATGGGTATTGTTTAGATATCCTCAATATGCCCATTGGGCCTGTCTACAAAACAGTAACTATTACGAGCAGAAAATGCACAAGCAAGTAATGATGTCAATGGCACTTATGACAGGCAGGACATATAGAGGATGGGAGGATTTTCTTTTCATTTTTATCTTTTTATCTGGACTCAAATGATAGGAACCAAGGGCTGGACAACAATATATGATGGAGTTACCATGTTAGGACTGCAGCCCTTATTAAGAAGGTGATGAGGTAAGCATTGGCTATGGATATAGACCAAGTGCCAAGAAGACATGGCCTGATGATGGGCCTAGACTGTGATAGAGATCATGGCCTTGAGGGGTGACATGGGAATGGTTGAGGTGTCTAACAATAAGACACAACCACTATGGAGAGAAGCAGGCTAGGAATGGTTAGATGGGCAGTCAGTGGTTGCTGTGCATTGTCCTCATGTTGAGGGACTTTAGCTGCACACAGATCAGCCTTGGGGTATATAAGGGCTGTAGTTTAGTGAGTAGAGTCCTTAAGACTCTAGGTAGTTTGTTGTACCTACAACTACTCCTGAGTATAGAATTGGTTATCCTTTGGCCTAACAAGCCACACTCGAGTCTTTAGGGGTTGTTTAGGTGCAGTCCTAACATAACCTGGAGTCTTTACTCTCTACCCCTCCATGGTCTTACAGCACTGAGCATGCCTTGCTTGTCATTGCTCACAGCACACACAGAGGCCTAGTTTCTATTCTGAGAGGTAGTAACCACATAGCCTGCAACCTCTTGATGACATCGACATTATCATACACCATCAATGGGTATTGAATGAGATATCCTCAATATGCCCATAGGGCCTGTCTATACAACAGTAACAGATGAGAATACTAGTTCACTGGGAGAGCATAGGCAGGAGACCACAGATGTGCCCCAGGTTTAGTATACTGTTATTGCCAAAAAACTCAGGAATGAGCAAAGAAACTTGGTTGCATAGTGTATCAAGGCTGATACAAAGTTCCTCACACACTCCCTGTACAAGCAGCCCTGCTTTGGTTGGTGGCTGATAACTTGGCACAAAGATAGTGAGGCGAATTGCCAGGCACTTGCATCTGAACAGCTTATGGTTCCCATGACATTCAGACAACATCCCTTGTCTTTCCATGAGGCATTATATTGACAGGCATGGAGGCAGTACAAACAGAACTATTGTTGGTGGAGGCCCAAAATAGTTTGAAGATTTCTTTTAGCAGAACAAACCAACAAGACACAATGCAGTGCTCATTCACATACATCCTACCCTACACCCAGGCAACACTCTTGGAGATCAGGTGCATCTTTGAGGTGGACTGGGTCACAGATAGCGACAGGGTCCAGACAGGATTGAGAGAATTTATTGGTGACACAGTCATTCACTGATATGATAACCATGTGTGGCTGTGGTGGAAATACCAACAACAAAAACAATGAGTGGAGCACATGCAAGTGCAGCTTATCCTCCAGCAATACAAAGCTGAGGAGGACCTAATCCAGAAGGAGGCTTGGGAAGCCTTGTTAGAGCAGAGGGTGGCATGATGAGCTGTCCTATGGGCTGAACAGGCCATGAAGAAAGGAGAGAGGGAATACAAAACCCTCATCAAGCTACTGGAAAATCAGTAGAAAGGAGATCAGTCCAATCCAGTCTGACTGGCACTGATGGTGTCCAAATACAACCAGTGGCTCCTTTTGATAAACGATGGGGATAGGGCTATCCAGAAGTACAAGGTGACCTTAGAAAAGCTAGAGCATGCACACCATGTACAAGACTTGTATGAGCATGAAGGGATGGTGATGGAGCATGCAGATTGGAATGCATGGATGCATGCTATGAATGACAACATATGGGTGATATGCTTTGCCAAGTGGAAGCGAGAGCAGGAGGAGGAGGAATGCTGCAAGGGGATTCATTTAGATCCCCTTCTTGTCACAAAACCACCAGGGCCTATATTACCCAGGACACCATAATGACTCCTTACTGAGCCTATTCACAAACTCCAAACCATTGGGATGGATCATTTCCTGAAAGATGTTGGAGAGGAGATGTGGAACAATCATAAGGCCAGAGTCTTGGGATGGCATGCTGGTATTAAGGCAGCCTTACCAGGACCAGGAGCTTGAAGCCCTATTGCACCCAACCAGTGGAGACAAAACAGGTACTGCTACATGTACCTGTTCAAATCAGAGTACTATGACAAGTACAACTGGCCAGTGTGGCCCACTCTTTATGATATCATCAACTGGGAACCAGAACTCAGAGATGATAGCATCATCTTCACCATCCAAGATAGCATCAGACTGGGACAGTGTCACATCATTGAGGAATCAGCAGTCAGGAGAGATGACATTGAATATACATGGGAGGAATTGGTAGACCTTCATAAGGTCTCCCACTACACATGGACAGTGCGCTTTGGAGGACAGTCAAAATCCAAGCGAAGGGCAAAGCAAAGACAGCTTGCCCAAGCACCAATCAAGAGGGTCAACCTCAGAATGGTGGTTACTGTAGAGCAAGCAGTAGCAGAAGCAGCTGGAAGGAGTTACCCAGCAGTGGTGGAACCCAGAACAGTTGTGCAACCAGTGTGATCATATGCAGTGGCAGCACAAGCTGGGATGGAGAACAAAGCATGAGTAGTCACTCAGGGAGGTGACAATGCATGGTGGGGTGGAGGGATACCCACAGCAGCAGACTGGCTCTCGAATAAAGAATATCCACAGGGGGCCAATAATGCCCATAAAGCAAGAGACATTGACTCTTGGAGACAACATGTAGAAAAAGAATCATGATTATCCTACCCATACCCAAAAATGGCTTGGGCCAATAGTGGTTTCAACCCAGACATCCCAGGATACTGTTATCTAGTATTGATCCAGGAAAAGCACTGGAATGAATTCATGTGGCCAGCATATCTGCAGATACAGGAGATATGCACCTGGGACAAAAACCTATGGGAAGAAGATGTGACTACTCTCATCAGGAAGTCATACTCAACCACCTTGCACATCGAAAAATACAACAGTAATTGCAGGGGATGGTTCCACATTGAAGTACTCAACTGAGAGGGTGTGGGACATTACAAAATGGGCACCACACTGTTCTGATACACAGTGGACATGATTGGGCATTTGTACCATGCCATTTTAGGATGCCACAATCATTGGGTGGGAACAGAAATGTTGGAAGAACTGCCAGCAACACAACTGGTGGCAGCAGTAGTGGCTCAATCAGACGCAGTATACAGACAAGCAGAAAATCGACAGCAGGTGGTTGCTAGTATGGGCAATGCCATTGCTGATATGATAAATGCTTACCAGCAGTCAAACCGAGTTGAGCCAGGGCCTCTCACAAAGATGGAGATGCTGGATTATTACCAGGGTGACCCACACACAGTGGATGGATGGTTACAGCAGATGGAGACCTACTTCATGCTGGCCAGGGAATGGACAGACCTCAGAAAGATTCTGATATGTCTTTATTGAATCAAGGGGGGAAAAGACAACAGAGTGGCAGACTGGAGTGGAGTGAAACTTCATGCTTTCCAGGAAGCACAACAGGAGTTTCAAGATAAAATTGATAACAATGGGTGGGACTTGCATTTGGATTGGGCAGGTCTCAATAATGGACTAGCCACAGATGATGATTGGAACTGGATCTGAAGACCATTAGAAAACCAGTTCCCATTTACAGACTGGGCAGATTTTAAAGAGCAGATGCATGACTTCTTCATGTCTACTGAGACAAAGGAGAAGGCAATTGAGAAGCTCTTAGGGCTATGACAAGACAACCAGTTAGTTGAAGACTACATTGTCAAGTTCAATGCCCTCTCCCCACTCACAGACTGGAATGATCAGGCCTTGATAGCTCAGTTCAAAGGCCATATCAACCCAGCATTGGGAAGAGAGTTAATTCGATATGGCAGTCTTAGTGACAATGCAACTCTGCATCAGATCCAGGTCAGAGCTATGGAGTTGGCAAGGGCATACAGGAAGGCCAATGAGGCCTATGGTTTCTCCAAGACCAAAGGAGAATACAAAGAATGAGCCCCAACAACAGATCACCACTCCCAGCAGTATCAATTCAGAGCACCACCACCAGTAGCATCTGGAAGCTGGTTGGACCCCAATGCCATGGACATTGACAAAAACAGGAAGACCATTACCTGTTACAACTGTGGCAAGACAGGTCACATTGGTCAGGATTGTTGGGCACCAAAGAAGCCCCCCACATGTTATAATTGCAGAGAGGAAGGACACATGTTGAGGACATGTACTAAGCCAAAAAGGATTACTCAAGGAGAAAAAGGCAAACAAGCTGTCCAGAGTATTATGGTGATAAGCTCACTCTGCTATTGGAAATAGGGAGGAGAGGAAGGTGTGAGGTTGTGAAGGAAGTCCTGTCAACTCTGGTATGCTCAATGGCAATGCTATGATGTGCAGAACTGGCAGAGTTCACAGATAATAATGTTATATGCAGCATGTGAGTGCATAGTGGCAAGAGCATGGGACACAGAGTATATCAAGACAGAGAACATGGATCAGACTAAGAGGATGTGACTAGAAGCTGAGACTTGAGGAGAACTGGGGTGTACTGTATTATTTTTATTATATGCTGGTGTTGTGAGCTTCTGTTGTATGTACTGAGGCTTTGTATACATTTTTCCTACTCTAAATAACGAAGTAACTCTGTAAAATTTCACCTTGCAACCATGTATCCAAATCTGTCTTGAAAGTCTTCACATGATGGGGCTAGCTGAGGGATGTGATGGTGGAATAGGAGTGCTGCAGTGGGAACCAATACCATGACCCTATGCGGGACACTAATAGAATTGTCAGATTGAAATAGACTTGACTGATTGCTGTTGGCAGCAACTCTGGTGTGTTGAAATGAGCAATGGCAGTGCAGAGCGAGGCTTAGTAAGCGAGGGGACTTACTGAGTACTGTGTAAAACGTTTAGGAGCTAGGGCTCAACTATGCAATAGATCAGGAGATGTATTTCAGCAGTGCAAAGAGCGCTGCTTATATACAGTTACAGAAATCACATGTAACTACATCTAATATACCTATATCTAGTCATGCGCAGCTTCCTGCTGCGCATGGTGTCATATTGCTGCGCATTTTACAGCAATCTGTCAATACTTGACATGTGAAACATGTTTCATGCATTGTGTCTCACATGCTGTTGTTTCATACTGTTCCTGGGATGAAACTCTATAATATCTGTCAAACTCTATAAGAGTGTCCACAGTGTACAAATATTAGATTATATTTGTGATTTGGTGAGCATTCATAAATAATGATATAATATATCAAGCTATAAGTTTGATACTTAAAGCTCCAGATCATTATTTATTCAACACTCCCCCATGCTGAGAAATCACTAATCCAATTTCAGATCTTAACTCTGTGAATTTATCAAAAGACAAATTTTTAGTCAAGATATCAGCAAGTTGCTGATTTGTGGGAATATACACAAGTTCCACTTTTCCTTCCTCTATGCATTCTCTAACATAGTGGTAGCAGATGTCTATGTGCTTGGATCTATGCTCTTGAGCAGGATTAGAAGCTAAAAAGATTGCTCCTTGATTATCTACTCCTAATTGAATCATTTTTATAGTTTTTCCAATTTCATGGAATAAAGACTCTATCCAGACTATCTGTCTTGATGTATCAGACAGACTCATATATTCTGCTTCTGTTGATGACAGAGCAACAGTCTTTTGTTTCCTTGAAACCCAACTAACTGGTCCTCCAGCTAGTTTTACTATGTATCCAGTGACTGATCTTCTATTAATCTGGTCACCTGCCCAGTCTACATCACAATATGCAATGAAACCTTCATAATTCTTCCCATTATACACTATTTTGCCATTAATGTTAGTGGCAACATATTTGATAATGTATAATGCCTTCTGGATATGCTCTTCAGAAGGATTAACCATAAATTGTGACATCATTATTACTGCAAATGCAATATCTGGATGAGTTCCAAGAGTTAAATATAATAATGATCCAATTATGGATTGGTAATAGCTTCTTTGCTCAGAAGTTGCTGTTCCTTCATTTGGTTTAGGAACATACCCTGCTGGTAATGGTGTTCTAGCAGGTTTAGCATTTTCTTGACCAAAATGCTTAACAACTTTCTTAGCATAGTCTATTTGATCAATTATCAGTAATTGATTTGGTCTATCTCAAGATATCTTCATCCCTAGATATTCAGAAACTTGTCCTAAGTCTCTACATTCCCATATTTTCATGAACTTGCTCTTTTTGTCTAATAAGCGTTTTTTGTCATTTCCCAGAAATAGTACGTCATCAACATATAGTATGACAACTATTATTGATCCTTGTTTTTTAAGGATATAAACTCCTGTATCTGAAGACATCTATTAAATCCTAAGGATTTCAAGCTTTTATCAGCTTGTTTATTCCAAGCATATGATGCTTGTTTAAAGACCATATAGGGCCTTTTTTAATCTATAGACTTTTCCCTCTTGTCCTTTTGTGACAAAGCCTTCTGGCTGTTCCATGTAAATTTCTTCATCAAGATTTCCATATAGGAAGGCTGTTTTAACATCTAGTGCCTCAATTTCCCAATTTTCGAGTGCAGCTGAAGCCAGAAGTAATCTCACTGTTTCAAATCGTGCAACAGGAGAAAAGGTGTCATCATAATCTATGCCAGGTATTTGTGAAAATCCTTTAGCAACAAGTTGAGCATGTTTTCAACCATCACTTTTAATATTGTAAACCCATCTATGTTAGGGACGACCTAAACACAACCTCAAGACTTATGAGAAAGGGTGGCTTGTTCAGCCGAAGACAAGACAAGACAAGACAAGCTTGTTGCTCAAGAAGAAGTGTCTAGGACACAAACTATCTAGAGTCTTAGGGACTTGCTACCTAAGACGACAACCCTTATATACCTCTCTCCTGGTCTGTGCACAGTCAGTGCGCAGCTAAAGTCCCTCACAATAGAGACGATGCACAGCAGCTGAGTGTTAGGATCGATGCCCTTAGTTCGTTATCGAGTCAACAGTGGCGACTAGAGTCTCGGTTTAATCCCAGTCACTGGACAAGAGTGCTGTTCAACATCATGCTAGGCAGCGACGAAGGTAGCTCGAGTGATAGAGAGGACGAGAGCGAGAGGGTTGTTCAGTAAAGGACAATACTCGATTAAGTTGGAACTGAAGTACTACGGTACATGCGCAGGGTTTATATACTGTCTAGAGAACAATAAAGAAGTATAAAAGGAAGTGAAACAAGGGGGAGTCCAGACAGATGAAACAAGTGTCAGAGTGTAGCGACGAAGTGAAGAAAGGCTATTGTAACAGGTAAGGAAAAGGAGAAGGAATCGTAACATTACCCCCTCCCTATGTGAGAAGTCACCGACTTCTTAAGGCCAGCCTTGAGTTGTCCAGGCATGATCAGCTCTGGACTCGTACCAGTGGACAATGTTTTCGACGTCCTTTTGCGCTGTATCAACGTGCCATCGTACGGAGTCGAGGGTGACTTTCAGTTGTCGGAGTTCACGGAGCGCAAGATCCCGCTCAGCGTAGGTCACGGCGTTGGGGTCGGTTGTGAGGGTGAGTCCTACGAGGGCTCCAAGTGGGGCAGAGAGGTCTCGGAGATTGGCTGTGATGTACGAGGCTTCTAGAGAGGCGGCAGCAACGAGGGGGTTTGATCTGGGGATAGGTGTGGGAATGACTTCTTCCGCGATAGGTGGTTCTTCGATGAGTTCAGGTGGGTGAATGTGTAGGTCGTCGTCGGCGTAGGTCATTGTTTCGGTTTCGACGAAGATTTCGAGGGGTGGCATGAAGATGTCGAACTCGGGGAGTTTTTCGGGGAAGGAGTAGGCGAGGGCGAGGGTAGCGAGGAGGGCGGCGAGAACTAGTCCTCCGATGAGGATTGAGGGGAAGAGAGTAGAGACGAGGGCGACAAGGATGGCGATGAGCGAGAACATCTTTGTATTTGCGACGTTGGTTGGAAGGCTAGGAAGTGGGAGTCTCGTTCTTTTATAGGTTGATTTCGTCGAAGTATTCCACATCCCAGAATGAATCGTCTGCGTCAATAGAGAGGATGTTTCGTAAGAGTTGATCGGCCAATGCTTCTGGTCTAGGAGTATTAGGTCGTGTGGGAGGTCTTTCGGCCAAATATGGTTCGTGCAGTGGTCTAGGTGGGATTCGATGCATAATTGTCCCTTGATTTGTGTGATGAATGATGCCCGTGATCATTGGGTATCCAGGTTCCCATTCAAAATCGCAGTAGTGGGGCGGTAGTGGCAGATTCGGGTATGGAGGTGGTATTCCTCCGTGTGGGATGTATAGGTAGTGTGGGGGTAGGTTAAAGTTCAGCGGTCCACTGGATGGGAAATTGATTTTATCTGGGAATAGTGCCTCTGTCCGGTGTAGGCAGGTCACTCCCGCCACTTCCAGGTCTCTTGTTCGGTCAGTGATCCATAAGGTCAGTGCTCTTCGCGCTTGCCTGACATGGTGGTCTCTGCTGAGGGCGTTGGTTGGTGTCTGGGAGTTGGGGCTGATCTGTGTCTTATATACTGGGTGTAGTGACGGTACTTTTGTTCGATAGAGCAGGATTTTGCGTATTTCAATGAAGGCTGTTCCTATTGCGCGTCGTCCTTGGTGAGGATGGGTTCGATTAGGGAGTTGGATGATTAGATGTCTAAGTTTTGGGATAGATTGTCTGGGAGAGAATCGGGAGTAGGGGGAGGCGATGTTTTTGGTATGTCTAGTGTTCTGTCTGAGGATCTGTTTGTTGCGATACTGGACCATGGTTTTCATAGCAGGTTTCGGTGGTTCTTATATGCTCTAAGGATGTCCGCAGCGTTTTTCAGATTTGTTTCAGGTTCCCATGAGTTTTCGTTCGGTCCATACCCTTTCCATTTGACTAGGTATTGATAGCCGGTTCCTCGTTTTCTGTGTGTGATGATTGCTTCTATTTCAAACTCCTCTTGTCCATTGATGAGATCAGGGGGTGGTTTCATGAAGTTCGGTCCATGTACCGTTGTTTCTTTATATGGAGTTAACAACGTAGTATGAAACACGGGGTGGATGTGCCATTGTTTGGGGAGTTTCAGTTTGTAGGTGACAGGTCCTAGCACTTGCTCAATTGTGAAGGGTCCTTCTCTTTTGGGCGCTAGCTTCCTTGACTCATAGGGTATTCGGAGGTTTCGATTTTCGAGCCAGACTTTGTCTCCTTTCTCGAACCTGATACTTTTGTCTTTTGTTCTGAGCGCTACCATTTGTCTAGCGAGTTCGTGTGCAGCGAGTGCTTCTTCTCTAGCTTTTTGTAGCATTTGTAGTCGGTTCTCAGCTGCTGGGGTCGTCATGGGGGGTGCAGCTGTGGGAATAGCGACAGGGTCTATTCTGTACATTAGCTGAAACAGTGATGCTTTGATGGTATCATGGTGTCGGTTATTGTGAGCGAATTCCGCAATTGGCAGTAGTGACTTCCATCTGTGCGGTTCGTTTGTGCAGAACATTTGGAGGTAGACTTCTAGTTCTTGATTGACTCGTTCTGTCTCGCCATCTGTCTGGGGGTGGTAGGCTGTGCTCATTCTATGGTTTATTCCCAGCGCTTTTCCTATTTCTTGGAATACTTTTGATGCGAACTGTGGTCCTCTGTCAGATATGAGGATATCCGGTAAACCGAATCGTTTGAAATTTTCGTTTATGTATAGATCCGCGGTTCCTAGTGCGTCGATCGTTTTGTGACAAGGGGAAAAGGTTACCCCCTTTGTAAGTCCATGGTCCACCGTGACCATGATTGAGTCGAGGCCGTCGGCGATTGGTAGGTCTGTGATGAAGTCAATTGTGACTTGTTGGAAGGGTCGGGTGGCATTAGATTTGATTGGTTGTAGGGCAGGGGTGTTGGGGTGAGTGTTTACTTTCATTTGCTGGCAGAGCGCACATCCCTCGATCCATTCTCTGGTATGCTTGTTCATTCCGGGCCACCAGTAATTTCGTTTGAGTAATTCTAGAGTTTTAAATCATCCGGGGTGCCCAGATGTAGGTGATTCATGCGTCAGTTTAATGAGTTGAGTGCGCAATCCATCCTGATCGGGTACATAGGTTTTTCCTTGGTAATGTACAATGTGGTCGACATATGTCCAGTCTTGCAGCTTTGATTTTATTGGTGGTGCTCGATGATTTTGGATTACTTCAACTAGTATTTGTCCAAAGTCATCTTTAGTCATGCCTTTGCGCAACTTCTCTGCTAGGTCGTCTGCTATAAGCCTGATGAATCGTTCAGGTGGTAACACTGTGGTTTCTTCCGGGGTGTCGTCCATTCCAATGTGGTCTGGTCGTCGAGATAGGGCATCTGCTTCAAACATCTTAGTTCCGGGGACGTGCTCTATTCGAAGGTCAAATTCACTTAAGAAGGAGGACCATCTGGCTTGTCTGGGGGTAAGGCGTTGTGGGGTTCGATAAAAGGATAAATTCTTGTGATCGCAATGGACGATAGTGGTATGAGGTGATCCATGAAGAAGGTGTCGCCATGCTGCGAGTCCTTTGACGATTGCCAGTAGTTCCCTGTCATAAATCTGATAGTTTTGCTCTGTCGTGGTCAGGGCGTGTGAAATGAAGCCGCAAGGGTGCAGGAGTCCAGCTTCATCGGCTTGTTTCAGTACTGCTCCTGTTGCTTTATTCGAGGCGTCGGTTTGCAGGATGAATGGTCGGGTGATATCTGGCATTCGGAGTACAGGGGCCGTTGTAAAGCGTTTCTTTAGGTTGTTAAATGCCACCTGTCGTTCTGGTGTCCAGAGGAATGCTTCATCTTTTTTTGTGAGATCAATAAGTGGTCGAGCAAGGGTTGCGAAGTTTCCAATGAATCGTCGGTAGAAATTCCCAAATCCTAAGAAGGATTGTACTTGCTTGACCGTTGTTGGTGTCGGCCAATCTGCTATTCCTGCCAGTTTAATCGGGTCCATTGTTATTTCCCCGGGTCTAATGATCATTCCGAGGAATTCGATTTCCTGAGTGCAGAACTTGCATTTTTCGAGTTTGAGAAATAAGTTGTTTTCTTTTAGTCATTCTAGGACGCGTTTGTCTGGGTTTCTAAGTCTTTGGGTGTTGTTCCACATATTAAAATGTCGTCCATGTAAATGATTAACCATCCTTCATTGATCATGTCTTGGAAGTATTCGTTCATCATTGTCTGGAAAGTGGATGGGGAATTGCATAGACCAAAGAACATGACTGTTGGTTCGTATAGTCCTTTGTTTGTTATGAAGGCTGCTTTCCATTCATCTCCTTCTTTTATCCGAACGTTGTTGTATCCCCATCGGAGATCTAGTTTTGTGAAATATTGCGTGCCGGATAGTTTGGTCATTAGATCGGAGATCAATGGTAGTGGGTATGCATTCTTTATTGTCCATTCGTTCAGGTATCAGTAATCTTGACATGGCCGGAGCGCTCCGCTTTCCTTTTTTGCGACGAAGAAGAATGGCGAGGCTTGTGGGGATTTGGATGGTCTAATGTATCCTTTAGCTAGCTGCTCTGTGATCCATTCGTCGAGGGATGATTGCTCTTTTATCGATAGTGGATAGATTTTGCTGACTTTTGGGGTAAATCTGGCTTTGAGATCAATTGCGTGATCCCATGTGCGTCTGATTGGGAATCGTTCTGAAGGCGCCTTTTCGAAGGTAGATTTCCATCCTTGGTACTCGTCTGGCAGCGTTGTTATGGTTTCTTTGCGTAGCGTGTGTTCTAGTGCCTGTGATGCCGAAGTTTTAACCCTGATCCAGTATTCGTCGATTTCCTGATCCAGGTTTCTTTCTATCTGCTTTGTCGGTTTGTGTTGGTGATCGAGCTCAAGGGTCCGTTCCTTCCAGTTTATTGTTGGGTTATGTTTTTCTAACCAGGGGAGTCCGAGTATAAGTTTTTGATCTCCCAGTTTAGTGATTAGGAAGCTTGTTTCGATTTGTAGATTTCCGATGTGGTAGGGAATCTTGACTTTATGTGTGATCATCCCGTTTAGGTTTACTGTTCCGTCGGCGTTTTTAACTCGTATTGGTCGAATTAGTGGTTTCTTGTTCATGTTTTTTGTTATAGTTTCGTCAATGAAGTTTCCTTCTGCTCCGCAGTCAACGAGGGCAGATATCTCAGTGGGTAATTCGGGTGATTGGACAGTTATTGAGAGTCATTGATTATTATTCGATCTTACTATTACAGAGTCGAGTGCTAACTGTCCATAATCGTTTTTGGAGGTTCCAACTGCTTTCTGGTTCTTCCGCTTTAAAAACCCTCAGTTTCTAGGTCAGTGAGGAGAGTTTCTCGTTCCTCTGTGCTGAGAGCCGCAATCATAGTGCGAATTTTTTTAGCATCGTTATCTTCAGTGATTGTTCTGGTGAATTGTCCTGAGGGGGGCAGGTTCCTGGTAGTATCTTTCTTTGGGCAGTTTCGGGATAAGTGACCAATGGTTCCGCATCTGAAACATTTCCCAGAGCGCATGTATTCTTCTCGTTGCCCATCAGTAAGGCATCCGGTTTGTATGGCATGGATCGTTTTAGGTCCTCCTGTTTTATTGAATCGATGCCCTGTATCAGTTTTCCCTAATGCTTTCATCGTTTCCCATGCTGCGTTGAGTTGTTCCGCTTTTTTGTAGGCATCTGTGATAGTTTTAAAGTCGCTTTGTCCTTCGAGGATTTTGGCAGCAATGGTGGTTGGTAGGCCTCGGACGAATGCCTGAAGTTGGGCGGTAATTCCGGTTAGTCTGGAGGATCCTATGAGCATTCTAAATTTTCGGACGTAGATCGGGACAGTGATCTCTCCTCCAACTCGTAATTTAGTGAGCTCATTCAGTGCCCTGACTGCGGTATTGACTTCTCCCCAGTCGTCAAGGAACCGTTTGATGAAGGTGTCATAGTTTTCCCAAGTCAGTCCGTCTTTTTCATCTAGTTGGTCGCGGATTATTTCTTTCCAGTCGTCTAGTTCCTTTCCTAGGCATTGGAGGACGTATCTGATTTTCTTTTCATGTTTCCCTTCATAGTTGTGGGCATTTATTGCAAAGAAATTGCTAAACCAGTTGATGAATGATTTAGCTTCGGTCCGATCTCCTGTAAAAATTCGTGCTGAGACTGGTTTGATGTCTCCCCTAGGGGCATCGGTGGTTTCAGTGTTAGTTGCCATTTGTTTTGTGTCGGTTTCGGCGTCTGTTTCAGGTCTCGGGTTTTCTAGTTCATATTCGATTTGTTTTTGTTCCAAAAAGGTGTTCCACCCTGTTATGGATGTTTCAGAGAGAGAGTAGTATGGATCAGTGCCGTCGAACTCGAATTCTGCGTCGCAGTACTCTTCCCACCAAAGGGTTTCTTTGGGTCTTTCGAAATATAGTTCTGGTTCTTCTTCTGGTTCTTTTTGTTCGTTTCTCCACTCAACCCAAAGCTTTCCAGGTAAAGAGTGTTTGTCTCCTTCGATGTAATCCCCTTCAAAGTATTCGTCAGATACTGGGGTGTTCTTGTTCTTTCCTACTCCTCGAAATTCCCAACGTTTATTTAGTGTTGAGAAAAAGAGCTCCTGTCTTTCTAGATAATATGTTCCTTTGAAGAGAAAGGAATCGTTCGGTGGTCTCTGGTTAGAGAGTCTGGTTTCGGGTCGTTTCGGATCTATATTGTCTAGCTAGTGACGATGCACTAAGCGGTTCAGTGAGTTCCAACTTGTGTTAGGATCGATGCCCTTAGTTCGTTATCGAGTCAACAGTGGCGACTAGAGTCTCGGTTTAATCCCAGTCACTGGACAAGAGTGCTGTTCAACGTCGTGCTAGGCAGCGATGAAGATAGCTCGAGCGATAGAGAGGACGAGAGCGAGAGGGTTGTTCAGTAAAGGACAATACTCAATTAAGTTGGAACTGAAGTACTACGGTACATGCGCAGGGTTTATATACTGTCTAGAGAACAATAAAGAAGTATAAAAGGAAGTGAAACAAGGGGGAGTCCAGACAGATGAAACAAGTGTCAGAGTGTAGCGACGAAGTGAAGAAAGGCTATTGTAACAGGTAAGGAAAAGGAGAAGGAATCGTAACACTGAGTCTGCGCCCATATGACCATACCTGGAGACAATCCTCCCACTGTCCTTCCATATGTGGCCATGCTTATTGTTCTGCATCTCGGCTGATTCCCACATACACCGGTACCTAGTCATTGGTACTCCTTGGCGTTCCCATATTGCCCCTCAGGCGCTGTGCCACTCATGTATCCCTTCATGGCATAGGCCCATCATCGGGCCACGATCCCTGTCGGCACTTGGTATGTCCTATAGCCAATGCTGACCTAACCTCCTTCCATATAAGGGTTGCAGTCCTAACATAGCCAGTCCCTGCAACCGTAGTATCGTCCTAGTCCTGTATCTAAATGTTTGAGTGAAGATAAAAAGATAAAAAGAAAGGAAAAATAGATTCTGATTCCCCAAGACCGTATCTTCATGTTTGTCATTAGTGTCGTTACTGTGAAAATTGAATGGAACGAGGTATGCTCATAACAATCTACACTTCACAGGTTTACGATTTCTTGGACCATCAACTAACTCCCAAACATCTTGTTGGAATAGAGCTTCAATCTCATCCTCCATAGCTTTAATCCATTCTTGAAAAGCTTTAGGATCAGATTCTTTAATTTTTAACACATCCCTAAAATGAACAGGGATATCAGATTTAGGTAATACTGCTTTTGAGAGTAGGAAATTGATAAATTTCCCTCCTCCCTCTTTTTGTAACTGATTAAGCAGTATATCTATATCTGTAATTCCTTTATCCTGAATAGTACCAGGATAAGATTCATCTGATATTTCGCTTGAAGTGTCTTTTTGACTATCAGAGTCTTCAGACTCATTGAAAGGATTCTTTTCCAGTTGTTTTTCAATCTCAAGAGGAGTTTTCTTTCCAAAAATATTACCCTCCTTATAAACTGGTTTCCTTTCTCTAGTACTTTGGCGAAGTGGGAAGGGAATAGGTTCAGGTTGTTTTTGGGATTGTCTTTCTGTAACCTTTTTCTCTTTTTGTGTTCCTTTGATATCTGGTGGTGCATGATGTTGTGTCCCAGGCCATCTACTGGAATTCTCTTTGGATCTGTTTTCACTTGATCCTTGAACATCAGGTTTGACAGGTAAATCCTGTTCTCCACCATTATTATAAGGCTCTATATCATCATTCTTATGAGATGAATTCTGCTCTTCATCTGGTGTAAGATCATGATTGAATGATGGTTTATATGGTTTGGGATCATCATTGTCACTATCGAGATGATTGTTGTTTTGGAAATTGGAGTCAGGTTCATGTCCATTTTGATCCATTTGGTTAATACCTGGTGGACTTTCAAATAGTCTATCTTTATTGTAATTTTCGCTTTTTCGTGGAAATACTGATTCATTAAATAGTGCTTTAACACCAATGAATATAGTGTTGTCTTTCTTCATAAATTTATAAGCTTTAGATCCTATGTCATAACCAATAAACAATGACTTCAGATCTTGGTGACAGCTTATCTTTATGAATTTCTTTAGGTATGTAAACCCAAGCTAGACAACCAAACACTTTAAGGTAATGAACATCAGGTTTTTCACCTGTCATGTTTTCATAGGGTGTAGACCAATTTGTCCTTTGTAATGGTGCACAATGATATACATGGATAGCAGTTTCAAAGGCAAATTCCCACCATGATTTTGGGCAGGAAGATTCTAATCTCATACTTTCTGCTTTTTCAAGTATAGTATCATTCAATCGTTCAACATGACCATTTTGTTGATGTATGTGAGGTGCACTTTGTTCTCTAAAGATTCCTTTTGAAGCAAGAAACTTGCTAAATTCATGCAACTTAAATTCCCCCCCTCGATCTGATCTGAAACGTTTAAATCTACTGCTATATTGATTTTCCATGAGTTCTACATAACTCTTGAAAGCAGTAAATGTTTCTGATTTAGTTCAAAGAAGTGCCATAAAAGCATAGGAAGAGTAATCATCTAGTATCATAAGACACCATTTCTTTCAATGATAAGATTCCATAGGCAATTCTAATAAGTCTGCATGAATCAATTCAAGTGGCTTGGAAGCTCGCTTGATTGATGTAGGAAAAGATTTATTATGCATTTTTCCTTGTGCACATCCAGGACAAATTGTATCTGTTGATGGTATAGATAATTTGTCAAACCCTTTTGTATGATCAAAGACATGTTTTAATACATTTTTAGATGGGTGACCCAATCTTTAATGCCAAGTGTTATAATCCACTATATGAACTGAAGGTTCAGCCATTTTTACTCTTGGATGGACTATTTCAGTCAAAATCCAATGAATGGGATCTCCTATATGTCTAGAATATGCCATTATAAATGGTTGCCCAGTTTTTAGCAAAAATATAGTACTATACATATCTGATTTTTCATGAAAGCCTTGTAGCTTTAATTGTCCAGATGATATTAGTCTGACACTAGCTGCAGGCATATAGCAAACTTTTTCAAGTTTAATGACATGTTTATGTTTATGCGCAGTTTCTACCTGTAGAAACACAGTTCCTTCTCCAAGTATTGCTATTTGAGATCGTTTATCAGCTGTAAATACAGGCTGTGAAACTTTAAAGGGATGATATTCAGAGAAATCTTTGATTTCAGGAGTTATGTGAATAGATGCTCCTGAATCAATCATCCATGGAGTTCCTTTGGACTCAAATTCCTTACACTTGTCACAACCACACACATTTATCTTACTACTCATTTTTGGAATGGAGGCAACTAAAGCAATATATTCATTGCTATTTAAAGTAGTACAAATACTACTATCTACATTGTTACCTTTAAAATCAAGATGCCTCATAATTGGGCTCGTCTTGATAGTCCTCACTGATTTTTTATCAGAGAAGGACTTTTGAGTAGAAAGATTTACATACTGATATTCCCCTTCAGCTGTGTCATAGAAGTCTCCCCCTAAAGAGACTGTATCTGACATATTATCCATTTCAAAGTCAGCCCTTTCATCTAGGACTTTGAAACAATTTTCTGCAATTGGATCAACCACCATTTGCATTTCTACATTATCAGTGACTGAATATCCTTGAGCCTTCAGTTGCTGTAGATTTGGCGCTAATGGTGCCATTCTTTGAATCAAGGGTAGTGCAGGATCTATTCTGTCTACTAAGTGAGTGAATCTAGGTGCATTCGCTTTCCTGGTCTCCCCAGTATTGTTCTTTTGTTGTTGTTCTAATAGAAAGGCCTTCTTTTTCTTTTTATTGTCATGATTAATCTTATTCCTTTCTTGATTAGACAAGAACTGAGGTTTGCCAGTGTTAAAGGGTCTGGAAGATGGTCCTGGTGTCGTCCATTTTCCTTTATTTTGATTCGAAGAATATGAATTCTGGTTATTAAAACCAGGTTGTAGTTATTCTGATTACTAGAACCAGAATTTTGTTGTTGATTCCAATTAGGCTTGTTAGGGCCTTTGGGAAGCTTCACTCGAGCAGTGTGAACAACCCCCCCAGAAGATGTTTTCCGTCTTTGAAATTCTTCCTCTATTTTTGGAAGAATATCTGCAAGTTTCAAATCACTTGCTTTTGTTGTTAATAATACACTAGATGAGACACTGTCCCATCCATGTGGTAAGGGTGCTAACACTACCATTGCTAGCATATTGTTGGGGAAGGTAAAGCCATTGACAGAAAGTTGATTAGCTGTTGTCAATAGCTCATTGACTGACTCTGTCAATTTATTGGTGTTGATTTTCCAATGTATTACTTTTGAAAAGTCAACAAAAATGCCAGCTGCTCCTGGCTTGCCAAAGGCTTCCTTCAATGCATTGAAGGTGGTGTTGGACCATGGTTGAATAAGGTGTCTTAAAGACAGTGAGATTTTCATGGTCATTAATCCCAATGCCTTGTCATCATTGTTGCAATAGTCATCCCAAGCTTCTCTTTTTTCTTTAATGCGATGGGGCTCAGCTGCAGTGGTGCTATCAGCTGTCTCTGCTGCTTTCTCAGCTTCTGTAAGCTGTGGCTTAATCCTGTTGCCTAGAACATATTGCCAGAGACCTTTATACTGCAGAGCAGCTTTGATAGCTGCTGACCACTCATTCCAATTGTTACTTCCAGTAAGCATTGGAATTTTAGACAAGTCATCCTCTCCTCCAATAATTATATTGACATTTGCTGCTCTCGCAAGATTATCAATTTCCATCCAGCCTGTCTGGGCTCTTGGATTGATGACTAGATGACAATGGCGACTAGACTGATCACCATTCAACTTGTGTAAGTGGAAGTTGACTCTCTTCCTAATTGACTTTGAGTATGAAGCCAATTCTTTGATATCAATGTACTGTGGCCATTGATATTCAGCCAATGCACAGGTTTTAATTGCTGCCAAATAGCAATAACCAATTTTTGACCATACAGGACTTTCCACAGTATGAATCCAAGGGTGGATAAGTCCATCCCTTCCCTTGAGTTCTACTATAATGAACTCTCCTCCTTCAAGCTCTTCATTCTTTCTAGCTTTAATCAAAGAAGAGTATTTGCTATCATTCAAGGATGGATGTGAATAATCAGAACTGCATATTTCCTCATCAAGTATGTATAACTTGTGAGTCTTGGGTGGTACTCTTGGTCATTCAGCCAACTCTTTCTTGGCTTTGCATTCCTTCTGGCGCAATTTTTTAGCTTTCTTCCTAAAGCTTTTCTCCCTCAGCTTTCTTGATTTAAGTTTTTGACGGTTTCTTGGATACTTTCTATTAGATCCTCAACCTGTTTTTTATCCTCCATTTCCTGGCAGATAGCTTGGTGCATTGTGGAAATATATTTGTTTATATTAGTGGTTCTGCTTTCCTCTAATACAGAATCGCTGTGGTATTTATTGGGTAGTATCTTTACTTTCCCAATTTTCGACCACTCCTTAGCATGGTCCCAGACTCCACTCCCAGACCTGCTATCTCTCTTTGGAGTGGCTGGTACCTCCACTTGTTCCTTTGTCCAGTCCTCTGCTTTCCCACCAAGGTTGAAGAACCAAGTCCTGGTTTCTTCAGTGGTTGGCCAATTTAGTTGGTTTTTTGGATGCAAAGTGAAGGTAGCACCTGCCTTATTTTTAGCGGACAGGCCTGCTTTTGCCATATTGGCATATGATACCAATTTTTCCTTCTCTTTCCCCTTATCAGCCTTTTGGGCTGATTTCATTTCTCCAGTCGCAATATTATATATATTTTTCCCATAATTTGCCTGTTGAAGGCGACCTGCTTGGAATTTCCTAGTGTCATTGAAAATTTTGTTCACCAGAGAATCCTCACTAGCTAATCTGGCAGCTTTGTCCTCTAATTCTTGATGACGCTTTTCAATAGAGAGTTGTGCATCAGCAATGCGCTTCCTATGATTTTCCAGATCTGCCTGGACCTCCTTGTACCAAGGAGACTGTTTGGTAGACATCCCAATGGGGGCAGTAGGGCCATTGCTAGTAGATTGCAAGGTGTTGATAAAAATAGAGCTGGTAAAACCAGCTTTTGCAACTTTTTGTTGAATACGAGAAGAGTCGGATTTCAAGCCAGGGGTACTGGCTGTGATGTATTTGTTGCTGGAAGAACCAGCAGAAGCAGAGGAGGAAGAGGTGGTGTTGTTTGTGAAAGACATTTCGATATAAAAGTGTAGGGTGGTTTGTTTGGTTTGTTCTGTATGAAAAGACTTTCATTGCTCAGAACATAGGTATGGACATTGAGTTTTCGATTTTATTCTCCCATGATAAATGCCTGAGCATGTGCATAAACATGGTAGTTTGCTTTTGTCATAATGTGCTATGATTCATCGCCAGAAGGGGATCCAGCCCTTCAGGAGTGCTTGGGGGCTCCATCAAGTTCCCCACAGCAATAAAAATATCCTCCACTATTTATAGATAGAGTAATAAACTATTGATATGACACTAAGGAGTGTCCTATTGTAAATGGGATGCTAATCAGTGCCCATTGCTGGTCTGCGTGTACCAGGGAACAATGTCCCATGCAGCACGACCCTTATACAGGATTGCTACTATTTTTAAGGTTGGAGAATGATTTATGCCAATGAAAATGGCCTACATAAGCACTTAATTATTCACAGCCAATAGGGGGGTGCAAAACCTTTCCAGATCTTAAGTGATTAAACCTAGATCCTTTATCTGTCATAGGACAGCCCTAAACCCGAGTGATTTGAATGGTTCACCAGACCAGGTAATTTATTGATTTACCAATCAAGACTACATTTTTTATATTAACCCAGATATTGCAGAACCGGGGACTGGTGAAGTGTGTCACACTAGTGATTATTGTCACACCATCCAAGGTGGTTACTCAAATCCCAAGCGTTAGAGGCTTGTTAGGATGAGTAAGAAGCATTCCTGTCATGCTTCAAGAGATAGCACATTAGTGACAGAATCAGATGTATACTACTTTAATTGCAGTACTATGGGCGCATCCATTACTTCCCTTGTTTACCTTTGTTATGACAAAAGGGTGCTGACACATGTAATATGCATAGCACAAGGTTTTCATTCATGCAGGGCCCATAACCTGTTGAAATGAGCAATGGCAGCGCAGAGCGAGGCTTAGTAAGCGAGGGAACTTACTGAGTACTGTGTAGAACGCTTAGGAGCTAGGGCTCAACTATGCAATAGATCAGGAGATGTATTTCAGCAGTGCAAAGAGCGCTGCTTATATACAGTTACAGAAATCACATGTAACTACATCTAATATACCTATATCTAGTCATGCGCAGCTTCCTGCTGCGCATTGCACCATACCTGCTGCGCATGGTGTCATATTGCTGCGCATTTTACAGCAATCTGTCAATACTTGACATGTGAAACATGTTTCATGCATTGTGTCTCACATGCTGTTGTTTCATACTGTTCCTGGGATGAAACTCTATAATATCTGTCAAACTCTATAAGAGTGTCCACAGTGTACAAATATTAGATTATATTTGTGATTTGGTGAGCATTCATAAATAACGATATAATATATCAAGCTATAAGTTTGATACTTAAAGCTCCAGATCATTATTTATTCAACAGTCTGCTTTGGTATTGGACTTCCCACTCCTATGTTTGATTACAAAGTTGTAATCCTGTAGGTCTGTGACCCAACACACCTGTCACCTATTCAAGTTTTGTGCCTTCCTGAAGTATGTCAGGTTCTGGTGATCTGTCAGAACCTCAACTGTTTGTTTGGCCCCTTTAAGGTAATGGGACCATTCATAGAATGTGTGCATAACTGCGAGCATCTCCTTATCATAGATCTCGTAGTTTTGTTCAGCATCATTAAGTGATTTGGAAATGAAAGCCACTGGCTTCCACTTGTCATCCTCCACCTGTTGCAATAAAATTCCCCCAATGGCAAAGTCCGAGGCATCCACTTCAACTCTGAACTGTCTGTCTTTGTTGGGAATCCACAACACCACCTCTTCTGCAATAGTTTTCTTTAGCCTATCAGGGGCTGTGTCCTGTAATTCAGTCCACCTCCACTTGTCCTTCCCAGTTAGTCAGGTTAAGGGTTTTGCCACTTTGGCAAAGTCCTTTACGAAGCATCTGTAGAAGTTTATGAAGCTCAGAAATTGTTGGACCTCCTTCTTGCATGTAGGCTTTGGCCATTCGGTTACTGCCTTAACCTTGGCAGACTCCATTCTAACCAAATTCTCACTAATGATGACTCCCAGGCAGTCCATCTCCGTTTTATCAAAGAAACATTTCTCTGGCTTCAGTGATAATTTATGCTCCTTGAGCTTTGCCAAGATATGGTTGACCTGAACCATATGTTCTGCCTGATTTTTTGAGAACACAAGTATGTTGTCCATATAGATGATGACCCATCCCTCTGCTATTTCGACTCGAAAGATATCATTCATCATGGTTTGGAAAGTTGCCAGTGAATTGGTTAGTCTGAAAAACATGACCAAGGGCTTGAAGAGTCCTCTATTGGTTCGGAATGCTGCTTTCCATTTGTCTCCCTCTTTGATGTGCACATTGTTGTAGCCCCAATGAATGTCCATCTTTGAGAAGACTTTTGCCTGTGATAACTTGTTGACCAACTCCCCTATGAGTGGGAGTGGATAGTGATTCTTTATCATCATCTCATTTAACTTCCAGTAATCCTGTACCGGCCTCAATTTTCCATCCTTCTTCTTGACAAAGAAGAAAGGAGATGCCATTGGCAATTTGCTTGGCTGGATCTGTCTGGAATCCAAGTTTTCTTTTAAGAATTCATCCAATTGCTGCTGTTCATCCCTATTCAGTGGATAGATTTTGCAGTCAACTGGGTTAGACCTGGGGATCAACTCTATAGCGTGATCCCATTGCCGCCATGGTGGTAACTTGTCGAAAGTTTCCTTTTCAAAAACCTTTCAATGGCCCAAGTAATGTCTGGGGACTGCTTCCTCCAGAGTTCGCTTTTTGGCCTTCTCAGCCTCCTCTGCTGCAATCTTTGTTGCTGTGGATGCATATGTGCATATACATAATTCTGGTTCACCAATGTGAACTGCCAACAATCGCTCTCCCTCCTCTAGGCATTGTGTCACATCTATTTCATCTTCCGGTTCTTGGACTGACAAAAATTTCCAACAGGTTCCAGGGCAATGGTTAAACTCCAATGACTGCTTTTCCAGTTAATTGTTGGGTTATGTTCCTTTAACCAGTTGAATCCTAGGAACAGGTCAGTTTTGCCGAGACATGTCACCACACACTTTATTATTTCCTCGTGCTGTCCAATTCGTAACTTAAACTGCACCATATATTCCACACTACTGGATGAGTTATTTGATCCATCTGTGTTGTAGACTGGAATTGGTCGTACCGGTCTTTGTTTGGCGATTTGGTGTCTTTCTATGAAGTCTTTGTTGATGCATGACCCTGTGCACCCTGAATCCAGCAACATTGTCACATTGATTGTTTTCAATGTATCCATAGTAGTAACTGTTCCCTTCAGGTCCAGTTCCTGTCTTCCACTCCCCTGTACTACCTTTTCTCTTAGGTGTACCAGGTTCCACATGGCTTCTGCCTCTGTCATGGCATTCAGCTGATCCACCAGCTGTCCATTCGCCTCTTTTATCCGTTTTCATGTACCCACTGCTGTAGGCACTCCACCACTATATTTTTGGGCTGTTCCCAAATTCTTCATAACATCCACTGGGGTGTCCACATCTTTAGACATTCCCCTTGTTTTGTGCTCACTCTTAGGTTCCTTAGACGATGTATGTTATCACTGCATTCATAAAGTAATTCATGCATTTTAATTTGTGAATCTACACATATATTGTCCTTAGAGACCTGAGTAGCAGCCAGCAGTGCTGAGCACTCGCCTACTGGCTTTCTGCAAAACCCTGGAGCTCTCCTAGCTCCCTATATTCCTCTGCCATCATTTCTCTGGCTATGATGGCTCATATGGCTTGTTTGCCTTTCTTGCCCATCGTGATTCTCTTCGGCTTGGTACAAGCTGGTACTGTGTGGCCATCTTCTCCACAGTTGTAACATGTCACCGTTCTTCTTGGTGACCTACACTCTTCCCCTGAGTGTCCTCTCCTGCCACAGTTAGAACATATAACTGCCTTCCTTTTTCTGTCAACATCCATTGCATCTGGATCTTTCTTAATCCACGAAGGCCCTGCAGGGGGCAGTGCTCGAAACTGATACTGAGGTCGACTGTTAGTGGCCAGCATTTGCTCCTTGTATCCCCTTTGTGATTTGGGGAATCCGTAAGCCTCATTGGCCTTTCACCAAGCTCACACAAGCACTGTTACTCTGGTCTGTATCTGGTGCAGCATTGCACTGTCTGGTAGTCCTCCATATCAAATTAATTCTCTCCCTAATGCTGGGTTGAGATTGCTTTGGAACTGCGAGATTAGAGCCTGATCATTCCAATCAGCTAAAGCTGTAAGGGAGTTGAATTTAATAATGTAGTCCTCAACTATCATTGTCCCTTGCTGTAACTTTAGAAGTGCCTCAATCGCCTTCTCCTTGGTTTTGGTGGACATGAAGAACTTGTGCATCTGGTTCTTAAAGTCTGCCCAGTCCATGAAAGGGAATTGGTTGTTGAGAGGTCGCCTTCTCCAGGCTTGATTGTTGTTGGTAGCTTCTCCAGCATTTAGTTGAGCCCAATCCAGTTCGGAACTCCAACCACTGTTATCGATTTTATCTTGAAACTCCTGCTGTGCTTCTTGAAATGCTTTGAGTTTCACTCCACTCCAATCTGCCACTCTGTCTCCTTTTCCGCCCTTTATTCTGTAAAGGCAGATCAAGATCTTTCATGATGGTTCTTTCTCTCAAGCCAACATGAAGTATGTTTCCATTTGGCATAACCATCTGTCCACTGTTCGTGGATCTCCTTGATAGTAGTCAGGCATTTCTGCCTTCGTGAGTGGACCAGGTTCAGTTCTATTAGACCACTGATATTCGTTTATTATGGCAGCTATGGCCTGTCCTGCACTGGTAATGGCTCGCTGTCTTTCTTCAGCTTGCCAGGTGATTTCATCTTCCCTTGCTGCAACTGCTACAGCTGGTTGTGTGGCGGATAAAGGTTCCAATGTCTGGGTGTCTGCCCAGTGTTCCCTGTATCTGAGTAAGGCATGGTAGGCATGAGTGATCATATTGACTGTGAGTCAGAAGGTTCCAACACCAACTTGATGCGATCCATATCCCTGCCACATCATTGCCTTCATCCATGGCCATCCTCCTGGCTCTCCAGACACTCGGACACAATGCCGCATGCGATTGCATCCTTTTGTTTGTCTCCAATATATAGGTCAGTGCTCATCCATGAGTTCTGGATCCCATCCATAAATTTCTCTGATTGTTGGATATGCTGGCCATTTATAGGCATTCCAGTATTGTCATTTCACCAACCAGAGGTAACAATATCCAGGGTGTTTTGGATGCAGTTTATTCTGTGCCTGCTCCATAAGGCCTGGGCATCCGTTTCATAAACATGGGTCGATTTCTACCAGAGCTGCCACTGCATCTAAGTGCACTAGTTGCTCCAGTATTTCCCCATCACTCTCTTCCCCTAGGCTTATGATTTCGCCTACTTTGGGGTCATCTGCTTCTGCTGCTCCAACTCTGAGTTCCTTGTGACCACTGGTGAATAGTATTTCCACCATGTCCCATCTGTTTACATCGGCCATTTCTAGGCCTACATGCACCACGTCTTTTCGGTTGGTGGCGGTCCACCTTGTGTGAACTCCTTCATTCCGGAATTCTGTTTCCATTTCCCAGATTGCTTTAATGGTTGGGTATGCTGGCCATTCGTACTTGTTCCAGTACTTAGGCTTTATGAGGCTGAGGTAACAGAATCCTGGAACCGATGGTGCAAGTTGTTCGGGCATAGGACCCATTCGTATGGTCCACCAGAACCCTGGTGAGATGTTTCCATTAAGTGCATGCATCAGTGCATTCCAGTCAGCATGTTCCATTGTCATGCCTTTGTGCTCATACAACTCTTTTGTATGGTGTTTGTACTGTATTGTTTGTGGTGTCACTCCATAGTTTTGAATGGCTTTTTCTCCATTGAGGATCATCATGATCCATTGGTTGTATTCTGATGCCATTAGCACCTTCCATATGGGACTGGATGTGTCCCCTTTAAATGTGTTGTTCAACGAGTTGGTCAGGGTGAGGTATTCCCTGGTAGCTCTCTCAAGGGCTCGTTTCACCCATAGTGCAGCTCGGTTGGCTGTCTGTTGTTCCATCAGGGCCTCCCATGCCTCTGTTTGGATTTGTAACTCCTTGGCTTCTTGTTGCTGAATAATCTCCTGCACAAGTGTGCACTTCTCTTGTCGTTGTTCTTTCAAGAACACCCACCACAGTCATATGTGGTTATCATAGCAGTGGTAAATAGTATCGCCAATTATCTCTGTTGGTCCAGTCAGGACCCTGTTGTCATTGGTAACCCAGTCTGCTTTGAAGATGCATCCAATCTCCAAAAGTGTCACCTGGGTGTGAGGTAAAATGTATTCAAATGAGCAATGCATGCTCTCTCATAGGTATATGCCTAAAATAAATCTTCAACTGACTTCAGGCCCTCCACTGACAATCAGTCTGTTCTTCTGGCAGTCCAGTTTGTATCCATGCCAATCAATGATGTCTCTTGGGAAACAAGAGAGTTACTGTCTGCTGTGTTGTGGGTCTGCAAGCTATCAAAATGTGTGTGCCCAGCAGTTTGCCTCAATGTCCTTGTGCCAAGTTATCAGTGATGAAATCAGGTAGTCACTGCTTGTACAGAGGGTATGAGAGGACTTTGTATCAGCCTTGATACACAACACAAATCAATTGTATTCACTCATTCCTGAGCTATTCTGCAAATATGGTGTACTGTACCCAGGGTGTGTCTGTGGACTCCTGCCTACGCTCTCCTGGCAATACCAGTACTCTTGTCCATAAATGTGTGTAGACTACCCAAGTAGGGTTTGTTGCCAGGCCCAATGGGGCATATTGAGGATCTCTCATTCGAGACCTGTTGACAGTATATGCTGTCATAGTCGATGTCACCTAGAGAGGTTGCGGGCTACATGGTTACTACCTCTCAGAAAGAAACTAGGCTGTTGGCGCTGTGAGCAACTACAAGCGAGACTGCTTGGTGCTGTAAGACCAATGGGGTAGAATGGTAAGTCTCTAGATTATGTTAGGAGGTCCCTAAACACAACCCCAAGTCTCCCACAGTGATGGCGTGTTAGGCCAAAGATGATTCTGATTGCTCCTCTAGTAGTACTCTAAGTCAAAAAGGATAGTGGTCTGGAAGTCTGTATTGAAATTATGGATGAGACAAAGGTAGGTAACACTAGGCGAAAAACAGAGAAAAACTTTACTAGTGGTCTGGGGTATGTTTTTTTTTTTTTTTTTCAAAATTAAGTAGTGCAGAATTGGGGGTTGTGGTTATCTAGGTATAGTACATATCTTCTATGTCGGAAAGATTGTCATTCAAGTCTTCATCCTCTTCCTTGTTTGCTTGCATCGGGTTGATTGGGTCATCGTTGCCTAAAGAACTGGAGTTGGACATGTCCCAGACATGTTCCTTGGAGGTGTTGAGCACATTCTCTGGTATGGTCAGTTCCTTGTGGGTGGGGTATGGGATTATGTGGAACACCACGTATGGCCTGTCAAGTACTGTACTGTCCAATTCACAAATGATGTAGGCTCCTCCGTGGTTACAGGATAGAACAATGTAGGGACCAATGTAACAGGGGCGCATCTTCTTATTAAGCAACTTCTCTATTGCCATGTTGTGGACCAAAACTAAGTCCCCTTGCTGGAAGTCGAAGTCTCTGATGATTGTTGGGTGTTCTTGCTCAAATCTTTTTGCTGCAGCTACGCAGGCTTGGTAGACCTTGTCCTTGAGAGCCTCTGTTTGGGCATGATGCTTCTGCAATTCCGTGGCGCAGCGGGCTATCAACTCCATGGTTGACAAGAATGCAGAGGGTGGCAGGAGCAGGTAGGTGGCCTCAGCGATATCCAGTGGGAGTAGTGGCTGTGTTCCAGTAACTGCAAAGTAAGGTGATACTCCCATGCGATGCCTAGCTGTGATGCATTCTGACCAGAATACCAAATGTAATGCTGGGGACCACTGTGATTCGTTACCCTTGGTTGCTTTGTACAGTGCCTGTCAGACGTCATAGTGACTGTGTTCGACAATTCCATTAGTGTGGGAGTTGTAACCTGAGATGCAGATGTGGTGGATGTGGTACTTGTTAGTGAGGTACTCCGTGGCTCTCAGTATTGGTGCTCTGTTGTCTGTGACTATCTTGACCAAGCTTCCCCAATGACATATCAAGTGTTCAAAGATCCAGTCCCCAATGGCGTTGGCAGTTTCTCAATGTAAAGCACGTTATTCAGGGTAATGCGTCAGAGAGCAGCAGGCTTGAATCAGGTACTTGTACTGATTAGATGGTGGGAGGTGCATCGTATCCATATACACCTTAGTGAATATTGGCACAGGGACAGTGACAACTGGCGGAATATGGAACTGTTGTATAGCACACTAAGTTGTTTTTGCATTTCTACTACCACCTTATGGGCTCTGTCCTTGTCCCTATACCATAATCGTTCAGCATGGATGAAAAACTTGACACAATACTGCATGAAGCTAGGCCACTCCTCATCTGATATCTCTGCAGGTCTCTCCAACTCCATTAAGAATTGCTTTACAAGTAAAAGTTGTGCCTCATCTTTTCTGGAGGTGTTGACGTGCCACAGGAAAACTTCTTCATATGTCCTGTCTATTATATCTTCAGTGGGCAGTAGCATGGGGTTACCAGGGTTGGGCAGAGCTGAGTCAGAGGTGAAGGTGGCGGCTGGGCAACAATCGCAGTGTTCCCTGTTGGTTCCATAGTGTGGGAGGGTCTTCTGGATGTCCAGGTTGGTTTTTTCTCGTATGTGGGGCAAGTTTGATGCACAGCCTCTAGAAACCTCATTAATCTGATGCATGAACCCATACAAATTATTGATCCAGTCATCAAACTCCTTGTCCTCATCCTTGCTTGGTGGCTTGTCAAGTGGCTGTTGTGGGTGTCTTGACAATCTGTCAGGGGCATGCAATTTTCCAGGAACATGAACCAGTTTGAAGTGGAAAGTAAGAATCGATAGGATCCAGCAGTTTATGGAAGCTGATGGTGCAATATCCAGGTTCTTGAGCATGTCCTTAATGTAGTGGGTGTCCACTTTGATGATGAGATTCCATACCCCAATAAGATATAGTTTTAATGCCTTCAGGGCACAATAGAGTCTAGCAGACTGAGGGCCTGTTGGGGTCACACTGACATAAGAAAAAGCCAACTGTGATATAAGATGTGTCAACGGATAATATTACAGGAGTGTCAGATTTGTAGTTGATAGGGCATGGAGCTGGTGATGTGATGAGTGCCTTTTTGAGGTCCTCTTGGGCCACTACTTCTGCAGGGCCGAATGTGAATGGTGTAGCTTTCCTGGTCAATGTTATGAGTGGGTGTGCACATGCTTGGTGAAGTTCTTGATAAATATCCGTCCAACCCCAATGGTTCCAAGGAAGGCACAGACCTCTGACAACGACTTGCAGGGTCCCCAATTGGTAATAGCAGCTACTAGGTCCTTCTCGGGCTTGCAGCCTTCGTATGTGCATAGGTGACTGACTACTGTGATATCTGGTGTGCAGAGGACAAGTTTCTTTCCTGAGAATGTTCCGCCAGTGTACTTCATGTGTTGAACGACATGGTTGAGCCCCTGGAAGTGTTCCCATACAAAGCGTCGAATTCCAGGATTAGTGGGGATAGTCTCATAAGTCCTGTTGAGTTGTTGGTAGTGCATTGGTGGGCCTTTCACTGGAACATCATCGATGTACAGGATGGTGAGATCCGGGATCTCTGGCTGTAGGATGGATGTAATGTCGTCATGGAAGATAGGGACAGAGTTAGTCCAACCCATGGGCAGGGTCATCAAGTGCATAACTCCAAAGGGCGTCTGGAATGTTGTTAAGTTGTGGGAACCTTCTGCAAGTGGGCACTCATCATATCCAATGTAGAGGTCCAACATTGCTCTGCAGGCCCTACCAGCAAAATTCTCCGTGATGTGTTCTGGGATAGGCATGACACTGGAGTGGCAGATGGTGACAGTGTTGAGGGGCTCAAGTGAATGTACTAAGTGCAACTTGCCATTTTTCTTTAATACGCAAAACCAGTGGGACTGGTATGAGGAGTTGGATGGCTCGTAAACACCGGCATCGATCTTGGTACAGATCATCTTGCAGATTTGGTTGTATAGCCCTGGCAGAATTGGGATATTGTGTTGAACCCATGGCATATGCGGAACTGTTGGAATGTCAATAGGTGGGAAATACTCTGTTTTAAACTGTCCACATTCACTGTTGTCCCAGGCGAACGCTTGGTCGTGCTTGGTCATAAAATGGTGCATTAGCTTCCATTCCTCAGGCCACAGGAAGTCCTTGTTGTGTTCTTGGTCTAAATTTTCCATATGTTCCTGCGTATACCTTCCAATGGGCATGAAGTCCAGTGGGTTTGGGCTGAGTTCTGGTAGGCTGGCTAGCAGGTCGCCTTTGATGTCTTGAACGATTCTAAATTCTCATGGTAACTGGCTGATGATGGGCTTGACTTTCTTATCAACTGGCTTATACTTCTTCTTTTGCAGGGATAAAAACACTGGGGAAATGTTATCGCAGCAAGGGTTGTGGGACTTGGGGCTGGATGACTCCATGGAGTAGGACTTGCTAGGGCATCATATTGTTTCGTGAAGGAATGTGTGGGTTATTGGATTGCATTTGGTCATGTCGAGTTCATTAAGACTTAGCATGGCTCCGAGGTACAAGCAAGCAAGATCATTATTGGTGCTAGAGCTATGTACATTGGAGTGGTGCTGTATTGATGGTACTGGGGTATAAGCTTCTATTTCTATTGGGTGCTGAGCTGAGTCCATTGTGATGATACAGGCTACCTCTCCATGATTCTCAATCATTTCCTCAAGGCCACTTGAAAACCCTCCTTCTCCTCATGCATTTTGACGAAATGGGGTGGCCTGTGGGGTATAGTTGGGATTGTGATGACAGTGTCGCTGTTTGGATCATGGATCATGATTGTCTGCTCTTCATTCTGGTAGTTTTTGACTACTGACTGCACTAGCACATTGAAGGGGTGGCCAAGAAGGATGTCGTAGGTGGGGGAGCAGATGATGTGGACTTGGAAATATAGCTTGATATTGCCCACCTTGAATGGTACGTCCTTGGCCAAGCTGAGCGACATGTTGACTTCTCCATTGGCTGCTTCCATGTCAATTTTGATGGTGGGGTTGTACGCAATCCCTAGCTGGTGGCTGATGGCATTGGACATACATATTATTGAGCAGCTGGGGTCCACAATGCAATCAACAATGGCACAGTCATCCACTCTAGCCTGTATGCAATGCAGCGCATGGGACTCCTTGCCAACCTTGAACCTTGCCTTGTGATGGGGGTCTGCCACATAGTATGCTTCTGCTATGTCCAGCAGAACAAAGATGTTGTGCATGTCCGTGGGTGGAGTTGGTGACAGGGACATGACGTGGAGTCAAGAACTCATGCATCTTGTGGCAGACATTGGGCAAGGCTGCTAAAAGCTCCTCGAAGCTAAGATTCGCAGCTGGGCTTGTGAGGATGCATTTAAAAATTTGCTTGACAGCCTGCGGGTTTTGCATGGGAGCTGTGGTGGTGTATGATGGGTCCTTGTGCTTTGTTGATGCCCCAAATGGCTGGTCAGTTGGTGGCTGATGGTTGGCATCCTGAGCATTGGCAAATGGGTGTGTAGGCAGCTGGTCATGGGCTTTTGTGACTCCTGGCAAGGTGATTTCTTTGGGTGGTGGGGCTGCTGTTGCTGGTGGTGCTGCCAGTTGCAGTTCTTTTCCCTTTGCGCGTAGCAGAATCTTGACTCCATCGAATACTACCTTGTTCCTTTTTGCTGCCCACAATGCTATAAGGGCCTTTTGTACTTGCTCGATTTCTTTGTTGATGTCATCCATGGGGTTTGCTGCTGGCTTGTAACTTAATACTGGCACAGTGCTTGAAGCTGTCAGCCCTTGGTGGTTGTTGTGGGGCGAGTAGAACATGGTGGGGCAAATTCCAGACTGCTGGTTTGATTGTGCATTGACCTGCCAGTGGTACTTGTTGACGTGCTCCTTCATGTTGTTCCTGGGTAAGTATCTGGAGATGTAGTTGCTGGTTGGCAACACTATTCATCCCTCGAAGTTCCTCATAATCTTGCTGTCTGTGATATAACCTTTGACCTCTGGGCATTGGCCAATGAAATGCGCTAAGTTGCCACAGAACATGCAGCCTGGGATGGCTGGGCATGTACCAGAGCTAGTGCCTAGCAGGACTGCATTGGAACTGGTTGCTGGCATCGTTTGTGACCAGTTCCACAGGGCTGGTACACGCATCTGGTTCATGGTGAGCAATTGCGTGAGAGACTGTAGCATCATCTGTGTTTGCAGCGAGCTCTGCACCATCTTCTCCATGAGACTGAACATATCCTCAGTCTTCACACCAGGCATTGCTACTGGCTCGAGTTTGACAGATGGGGTTGATGCAGGGTTGGCAGGGTTGGCAGTGGGGTACTCTGGCCTGGTGATATGGGGCGTGGTGGGCTTGTTGATTAGCTTATCATAAAACAATGCACCCTGAATGACTTCTTGCATGGCTGCTAATGTTTGCTCAAGGGAGTAGGGGTTGTCACAGTGTACATTCGGGTACTGGCTGCACATATACCTGTACATCTCTGTGCCAATGTGAACCTGGAACCCTTTGAAGAAATATTCACTCTGTTGGTGTGTCAAGAGCCACCTGTTCTTGATGAGATATTTTGTGATTACTGTTACAATTTCTTTTCTCTAATGCTTACTTGTTACAATAACTCCTCTTCACTTTGTCACTATATTCTGCTACTCATTTCACCTACCTGTTTCGCCCCTTGTTTTACTTCCTTTTACACTTCTCCATTGTCCTCTAGACAGTATATAAACCCACACATGTACTGTAGTTCCTTAGTTCCAACTTAGTCAAGTATTGCTCTCATTTGAATGATCTTCCCTGTTAGGATCGATGCCCTTGGTTCATTATCGAGTCAACAGTGACGACTAGAGTCTCAGTCTAATCCCAGTTACTGGACAGGAATGCTGTTCGACGTCGTGCTAGGCAGCGACAAAGGTAGCTTGAGCGATAGAGAGGACGAGAGCGAGAGGTTTGTTCAGTAAAGGACAATACTCGATTAAGTTGGAACTGAAGTGCTACGGTACATGCGGGGGGTTTATATACTGCCTAGAGAACAATAAAGAAGTATAAAAGGAAGTGAAATGAGGGGCGGTCCAGGTGGATGAAACAAGTGTCAAAGCATAGCGATGAAGTGAAGAAAGGTTATTGTAGCAAGTAAGCGTAAGAAAAAGAAGTTGTAACATTCCCACTCTCACTTTCCACAACCACTCAAGCTACCTTTGTCACTGTCCAGTACAGCATCAAGGCCTACTTTGTCCATTGACTGGGATTAGACCAAGACTCTAGTCATCATTGTTGACTCAGTAATGAACCAAGGGCGTTGGCTTTGACACAAGTTGGAACTCACTGAACCGCTTAGTGCATCGTCACTAGCCAGACAATATAGATCCGAAATGACCCGAAACCAGACTCTCTAGCCAGAGACCACCAAACGAATCCTTTCTTTATAAAGGAACACATTATTGTTATGAGCATAACTCATCCAATACAATTTTCACAGTAATGACGTCGATGACACTTACGAAGATACGGACTTGAGGAACCAGGATATATTTTTCTTTTCTTTTTATCTTTTCATTTGCACTCAAACATATAGATACAGGACTTAGGCGATACCACGGTTGCAGGGACTGGCTATGTTAGGACTGCAACCCTTATATGGAAGGAGGTTAGGTCAGCATCAGTTATGGGATACACTGAATGCCAACTAGGACAATGGCCCAATGATGGGCCTAGGCTATGATGGATACATATGCTGAATGGTGCCTGAGGGGCGACATGGGAATCAGCTGAGAATGCAAGACAATAGCGTGGCTGCATATGGGGAGACAGTGTGTTGATGTGAGAGGATGACTCCAGGAATGGTCATATAGGTGCAAATCAGCTGCTGCACATTGATCCCAGCTTGAGGGACTTTAGCTGCACATTGTCTGTGCACAGACCAGGAGAGAGGTATATAAGGGTTGTCGTCTTAGGTAGCAAGTCCCTAAGACTCTAGATAGTTTTGTGTTCGCTAGACACAGCTATAGAGCAACATCTTGTCTTTGGCTTAACAAGCCCCTTCTCATAAGTCTTTGGTTGTGTTTAGGAGCAGTCCTAACAATTATCTAGAAGGACAGGAGTTCTTTTTCTTGACACTACACAAGTGTTGGGAATTTCAAGGAGTAGGAAAGAACAAGAACACCCCAGTATCTGATGAATACTTTGAGGGAGATTACACCAAAGGAGATGAAAATTCCTTACCTGGAAAACTTTGGGTTGAGTGGAGAAATGAACAAAAAGAACCAGAAGAAGAACCAGAACTATACTTTGAAAGACCAAAAGAAACCCTCTGGTGGGAAGAATATTGCAACAATGAATTTGATTTCGACAACACCAACCCATACTATGCCCTTACTGAAGGAGCTATCACTGGGTGGTACACCTTTTTAGAACAAAAACAGATTGAACATGAACTAGGAAACCCAAAACCCAAAACTGATGCTGAAACCGACGCAAAACAAATGGCAACCAACACTGAAACTGCTGATACCCCAAGGGGAGATATCAAACCAGTTTCAGCACAAATCTTCACAGGAGATTGGACTGAAGCTAAATCATTCATCAATTGGTTTAGTGACTTCTTTGCCATAAACACCCACAACTATGAGGGGAAACATGAAAAGAAAATAAGATATGTCCTCCAGTGCTTAGGAAAAGGACTAGATGACTGGAAAGAGATAATCCGTGATCAGCTGGATGAAAAAGAGGGACTGACCTGGGAGAACTATGACACCTTTGTCAAATGATTCCTTGAAGACTGGGGAGAAGTCAACACTGCAGTCAGAGTGCTGAATGAGCTCACTAAATTACGAGTTGGAGGGGAGATCACTGTCCTGATCCATGTCCGAAAATTCAGAATGCTCATAGGATCCTCTGGATTAACTGGAATCACCGCCCAGTGTTATGAGCATAACTCATCCTACACAATTTTCACAGTAACGACGTCAATAACGATTACGAAGATATGGACTTGGAGAGTTGGATTCTATTTTTCTTTTCTTTTTATCTTTTTCTTTGGACTCAAACGTTTAGATACAAGGGCCAGGACAAGATGCCACTAGGATGGGAAGCCTATGTGAAAGCTGCAGCCCTTATTAGGAAGGAGGTTAGGTCAGCACCGGCCATGGGACTAGACCGAGTGCCAACTTAGAGGATGGCCTGATGATGGGCCTATGCCATGAAAGGATTCATGGGTGGCATGGCACCTGAGGACATGGGAATGCCTGAAGGTACCGGTGACTTGGTACTGGCATTGGCAGGAATGGCTGAAGGTGCTACACAATAAGATGCTGCCATATATGGGGAGATTGGGATGGTTATGGTCATATGGGTGCAGACTTGGCTGCTGCGCATTACCTCTTATTGTGAGAGGTATTAGCTGTGTGCTGACTGCGCACAGACCTTGGGGAGACATATATAAGGGCTGTAGTTTAGTGTAGGTAGCCCTTAAGTCTCTAGATAGTTTTTGTCACCTAGACATTACTAGAAGGAGCAATTGGATTTGTCTTTGGCCTAGCAAGCCATCACTGTGGGACATTGAGGGTTGTGTTTAGGGACTTCCTAACACCCAGCTTCAGGCCTTCATTTGAGGCTTACCAACTACCATTGCTGCTAAAATTCTCGAAGGACAAGGCGACTTTAAGACTATCACAGATGCCTACAGAAAGGCTGAACAACTCAATGCAGCATGGGAAATGATGAAAGCACTGGGGAAAACCACTGAAACAGGGCAATGATTCAGTAAAACAGGAGGATCTAAAACAGTTAATGCCATGACAACTGGATGTCTAATGGATGGACAATGAGAGGAATACATGCATTCTGGGAAGTGTTTTAGATGTGGAACCATTGGTCACTTATCCTGAAACTGCCCAAAGAAAGATACCAAAAATCCACCTCCTCCAGGATGATTCACCAGAACAATCACTGAGGATAATGATGCCAAGAAAATTTGCGCAATGATTGTAGCGCTCAGCACTGAGGAATGAGACTCTCTCCTCACCGACCTCAAAATGGAGGGTTTTTAAAGTGGAGGAACCAGAAAGCAGTTGGAACCTCCAAGAATGATTATGGACAGTTAGCACTTGACTCTGTAATAGTAAGATCGAATAATAATCAATGACTCTCAATAACTGTCCAATTGCCCAAATTACCCACTGAAATATCTGCCCTCATTGACTGTGGAGCAGAAGGAAACTTTATTGATGAAACCATAACAAAAACATTGAACAAAGAAGCATTAACCCAGCCAATACAAGTCAAGAACACTGACGGAACAGTTAATCTAAATGGGATGATCACACATAAAGTCAGAATCCTGTACCATATTGGAAATCAGCAAATCAAAACAAACTTCCTGATCACCAAACTGGGAGACCAGAAACTTATACTTGGACTCCCCTGGTTAGAAAAACACAACCCAGCAATAAATTGGAAAGAATGGACCCTTCTGTTTGGTCATCTAACCCCAGACAAACCAGTGGGGTGAGTAGCAAAGAACTTGGATCAGGAAATTAACGAGTATTGGATCAGGGTTAAAACTTCCGCATCACAAGCACTAGAACATACACTACACAAGGAAACATCAACAACTCTACCAGACGAATATCAGGAATGGAAATCTATCTTTGAAAAAGCAGCTTTGGAATGATTCCCAATTAGGCACACATGGGACCATGCAATCAATCTCAAAAATGGATTTACCCCAAAATTCAGCAAGATCTATCCACTATTGATAAAAGAACAATCATCCCTCAATGAATGGATCACTAAACAGCTGGCTAAAGGATATATTAGACCATCCAAATCACCATTCTTCTTCGTTGCAAAAAAGGAAAGTGGAGTGCTCCAACCATGCCAAGACTACTGATACCTAAACAAATGGACAATGAAAAAATGTGTACCCACTACCATTGATCTCTGATCTAATGACCAAACTATCTGGCACTCAATATTTTACAAGGCTAGATCTCCAATGGGGATACAATAACGTCTGAATAAAGGAGGGAGACAAATGGAAGGCAGCCTTCATAACTAACAAAGGATTATACAAACCAACTGTCATGTTCTTCAGTCTATGCAATTCCCCATCCACCTTCCAGACAATGATGAACAAATACTTCCAAGATATGATCAATGAAGGATGGCTGATCATCTACATGGACGATATTCTAATATGCAGAACAACAATCACAGACTTAGAAACCCAGACAAAATGTGTCCTAACATGGCTAAAAGTGAATGACTTATTCCTCAAACTCAAAAAATGCAAGTTTTGCACTCAGGAAATCAAATTCCTTGGAATGATAATCAGACCTGGGGAGATAACAATGGACCCAATCAAACTGGCAGGAATCACGGACTGGCCGACACCAACAATGGTCAAACAAGTACAATCCTTCTTAGGATTTGGAAACTTCTACCAATGATTCATTGGAAATTTTGCAACTCTCACCCAACCACTCACAGATCTCACAAAAAAGGACAAAGGATTCCTTTGGACACCAGAATGACAGACAGCATTCAACAACCTGAAACACCAATTCACCACTGCCCCAGTACTTCAAATGCCAGATATCACCCAACCTTTCATCTTACAAACCAACGCATCAAATAAAGTGATAGGAGCAGTCCTAAAACAAGCTGACGAAGTGGGACTGTTGCACCCCTGTGGCTTCATTTCGCATGCCCTAACTACAACAGAGCAGATCTATCAGATCTATGACAGGGAACTATTAGCAATCATTAAAGGACTTACAGCTTGGCAACACTTCTTACATGGATCACCGCACACCACCATTGTCCATTGTGATCATAAGAACCTATCCTTCTATCGAACCCCACAACATCTTACACCCAGACAAGCATGATGGTCTTTGTTTTTAAGTGAATTTGACCTTCAAATTGAGCATGTCCCCAGAGCCAGGATGTTTGAAGCCGATGCCCTATCCTGATGACCAGACCACATAGGAACCAGTAATACTCCAGAAGAAACCACTGTACTACCCCCTGAACGATTCATCAGACTCATAGCAGACAACCTAGCAGAGAAGTTGCACAAAGGCATGACCAAGGACAACTTCAGACAAATACTAGTCAAAGTAATCCAGAATCATCATGCACCACCAATAAAATCGAAGCTCCAGGACTGGACGTACTCTGACCACATCATACACTACCAAGGGAAAGTATATGTCCCAGATCAGGATGGCTTACGCACCCAGCTCATCAAACTCACACACGAATCACCCACAGCCGGACACCCAGGACAATTCAAAACCCTAGAATTACTTAAATGGAACTACTGGTGGCCTGGAATGAACAAACACACTCGAGAATGGGTTGAAGGGTGCGCACTTTGCCAACAAATGAAAGTTAACACCCATCCAAACACCCCTGCCCTACACCCGATCAAATCTAATGCGACCTGACCTTTCCAACAAGTCATGATCGACTTCATTACCAATCTACCAGTTGCTGATGGCTTCAACTCAATCATGGTCATGGTGGACCATGGCCTTACAAAGGGGGTAACCTTTTCCCCTTGCAACAAAACAATCGATGCACTAGAAACCACAAACTTATACATAAATGAGAACTTCAAACAATTTGGTCTACCTGACATCCTCATATCCAACAGAGGACTGCAGTTCGCATCAAAAGTATTCCAAGAAATAGGAAAGGCAATGGGAATCAACCATAGAATGAGCACAGCCTATCACCCTCAGACAGATGGCAAAATCAAATGAGTCAACCAGGAATTAGAAGTCTACCTCTGAATGTTCTGTACAAACGAACCACACAAATGGAAATTGCTATTACCAATTGCAGAATTTGCTCACAATAACCAATACCATGGTACCATCAAAGCATCACTGTTTCAGCTAATGTATGGAACAAACCCTGTCGCAATTCCCACAGCCATGTGCCCTATGACAACCCCTGCAGCTGAAGATTGACTATGAATGCTACAGAAAGCCAGGGAAGAAGCACTTGCTGCACACAAGCTTGCCAGACAAATGGTGGAGCTCAGAACAAAGGACAAAAGCATTAAGTTTGAAAAGGGAAACAAAGTCTGGCTCAAAAACCAAAACCTCTGAATACCCTACAAATCAAGAAAGCTAGCACCAAAACAAGAAGGACCCTTCACAATCGAACAAGTACTAGGACCTGTTACATACAAACTGAAACTCCCCAAACAATGGTGCATCCACCCCATGTTGCATGCTGCATTACTAACTCCATACAAGGAAACAATGATGCATGGACCAAACTTTACGAGACCACCCCCTGATCTTGTGAACAGACAAGAAGAATTTGAAATAGAAGCAATCATTATGCACAGGAAGCGAGGAACCGGCTATCAATACCTAGTCAAATGGAAGGGGTACAGACCAAATGAAAACTCATGGGAACCTGGAACAGATCTCAGAAACGCTGCGGACATCCTCAGAGCATATAAGAACCATTGAAATCTGCTATGAACATCATGGTTCAGTATTGCAACAAACAGATTCTCAGACAAAATATCAGATATACCAAAAACATTGCCTCCCCTTATTCCTGATTCTCCCCTAGACAATCTATCCCTAAGCTCAGACATCTAATCATCCAACTCCCTAATTGAACTCACCCCCACCAAGGACAATGCGCTATAGGAACAGCCTTCCTCAAATTACAAAAGATCTTGCTCTACTGAACAAAAGTACCATCACTACACCCTGTATATGGACCACAGACTAGCTCCAATCGCCAAACAACAGCTGAGACTATCACCAGGAATTGCCATAACAGAGAAGCATGAAGGGCATTAAACTTGTGGGTCATTAACCAAACAAGAGACCTGGAAGCAGCAGGAGTGACCTGCCTACACCATGCAGCTGCACTATTCCCTGATAGGATCGACTTCCCATCCAGTGGACCACTAGACCTGGACCTCCCTCTGAACTACCTGTACATCCCACATGGGGGAATACCACCTCCATATCCAAACACACCACCACCACCCCACTACTGAAACTTCGAATGGGAACCTGGATACCCAATGATCATGGGCATCATTCATCATACAAACCAGGGAACAATTACGCACCAAATCCCACCTAGACCACTGCATGAACCCCATTTAGTTGAGAGGATTCCCACATGACCCAACACTCCCAGACCAGAAGCACTAGCTGATCAACTCTTACAAGAAATCCTCTCTATTGACACAGACAACTCATTCTGGGACATGGAATACCTTGACGAAACCACTCCCACACAAAGCCTATAAAAGGCTGAGGTTCCCACTTCCTAGTCTTCCAACCACCACCACATACACAAAGATGTTCTCTTTTGTTGCCATCCTTGTTGCTCTCATCTCCACTTTATTCCCCTCAGTTATTGTCAGAGGACTCGTCCTTACCACCCTGCTTGCCATACTCACCCTCGCCTATTCATTCCCCACTGAACTTCCCAAGCTCAACGTCTTCACCCCCCCCCTTGAAATCTTCATTGAAACTGAAACGATGACTTATGCTGATGACGACCTGCACATTCACCCACCCAAACTCATTGAAGAACTACCCATTGAAGAAGAAATCACCCCTGCTCCCATTCCCCAATCCAACCCCCTCATCACTGCCACATCCCTAGAAGCCTCATACATCGTTGCCAACCTCCATGACCTTTCGGCCCCACTTGGAGCCCTTACAGGACTCACCCTCACCACTGACCCAAATGCAATGACATACACTGAGCAAGATCTTGTGCTCCAAGAACTTTGTCAACTGTGAGTCACCCTCAACTCCATGTGATGGCATGTAGATACAGCACAGAAGGACATCAAGAACAGCATCCATTGGTACAAGTCTAGGAGGGATCATGCCTGGACAACCCAGGGTTGGCCTTGAGAAGCCAGTGACTTCTCACATAGAAGGGGGGTAATGTTACAATTTCTTTTCTCTAATGCTTACTTTTTACAATAACTCCTCTTCACTTTGTTGCTATATTCTGCTACTCATTTCACCTACCTGTTTTGCCCCTTGTTTTACTTCCTTTTACACTTCTCCATTGTCCTCTAGACAGTATATAAACCCACACATGTACCATAGTTCCTCAGTTCCAACTTAGTCAAGTATTGCTCTCATTTGAATGATCTTCCTGCTCTTGCTTTCCACAACTGCTTGAGCTACCTTTGTCACTGTCCAGTACAGCATCAAGGCCTACTTTGTCCATTGACTGGGATTAGACCAAGACTCTAGTCATCATTGTTGACTCAGTAACAAACCGAGGGCATTGACTTTAACAATTACCAGAAATCACTGGTAATAGCTGCACAAGTCCTCCACTGTCTGGATTCCAAGCCAGAGCATTTCTTCAATTAGGCAGTCCAAATCTGCCTGTGTGTGTTCGTGCTCGTTGATCACTCCAGTGTATAGCACGGTTACTGATGCTTTGAAAGCCTTGTACATTGAGGCTGCATCAAAGGTGTCTACTCCTCCCCATAGGTTGTACTCCATATCATGGAGGTAGCACAGCACATATACCTTTTTCTGCTGTGCAGAGGTGATGCCAGCTTCGCTAAATAAAAGTTCCAGTTTGTTGAAGTAGCGCAGCAGGCAGCAGGGTTGATTTGAATCGAAGCAGGGTGTGGTGGAGGCATAATGAGTGGGCATGGGCTTGGTTTGCTGAATGTGGTCGGCCATTTTGACTGTTTGAGGTGGAACTAGGTCATCAGAATTGGAGGTCGAAGAATTGGAACTGGAGCTGCTTGAGGAAACTGGAGGCAGGCTTGGTGAAGTTCTTGATAGCAACGAGGTGAGTGGGCTTGATTCCTTGGAATGGGGCTGCTCTGGTGGGTTTGCTAGCGGGGTGCTGGTGGAAATGTCGAAGGAATGGAATGACTCAGATCGATTGGGGTTGAGTGGGCTATGAGAGGATGTTGCAGGCTGGCAGAAGGCTCTGTTGATGTTGTCAATTGCTTGGAATTCCAGGGCGAGGCCTAGTCGTCTGCAGGATTGACATTGGAACGTGTTGGTACCTTTGAAGATTTTGCTGAGTGCTTCACTGGGATCTTGCTGCAGGAGTTGCTGTGCATTCTCGGCTCTTCATTTTAGCGAGTTGTACCAGTCGGTGAAGACGTGGGTGGATGACAGGGATGGTGTGTAGTGGCCAGGGAATTGCTAATCCCAGGGTGACTCGGGTGGTGTTGATGGCGTAATTCTTTCAATGCCTCACTGGGGCAGCCAATTTGATGAGTTCACTCCACTATTGGAAATAGGGAGGAAAAGGGAAGGTGTGAGGTCATTGAAGAGGTCCTGTCAACTCCACTGCACTCAATGGCAACACAACTAGATGTGGAACTAGTGGAGTTCATGGATAATAATGTGCTATGCAGCACACAAGTGTGTAACAGTGAGGATGCAGAACGCAGAGTAAAACAAGGCTTGGAGGTGTGGACTAGACAAGGAGAGCATGATGAAACTAAGACTCGAAGGAACTGGGTGTACTATGTTATTTTTCTATCTGTTGTACAGGAGCTTATATACATTTGTCTACCTTACTAATAATGAAGTAACTCTGTAAATTTTCACCTTGCAACTGTATATCCAAATCCGTCTTGAGGGTCTTCACACAATGGGGCTATCTGAGGGACACAATGGTAGTATAGGAGTGCTGTGGTGGGAACCAGTGTTGTGGCCTGACATGGAATGCTAATAGAGTTGTAGACTGGCAATAGATGTTGCTGATCATCATTGGCAGCAACTCTGGGATTCATCTGGCTTGATGCGTCCCTGTTTCTCTATTTTCCGCAGACCTGACTGGTCTATGCCATAGTTGGTCATCAGCTGATGGGTTTACCCATCCGCTAGGGTCCTGATCTGCTATGTTGGTGCATTGCTAGGTGGCCACATAGGGGTGAACCTTGGATCATAGATCCTTCTTAATGTGGATATTAGGGATCCCAAAGTTCGGTTCTGAACCTCAGTTCAAACCCAAACCAGCTGAACCGAACCGATGGTTTGGGTTTGGTTCAGGTTCGGTTTGGCCAAACGCCAGCTGGTTCTGGTTCTGGTTCAGGCAATTGCCAGAGCACCCGAACCCGAACTGAACTGCCTGAACCGACTTCCCAAAAAGGAAAATTTACTGCTACTGCCACTGCAACAGTGGTTTTTTTCCATGGTTGTAACTCAATTTACCACTGCAACTGCTGCTCACCCTTGCCCACTAGCCCACTGCTGCCTGCTGACTGCCACTACCACTTGCCTGTCACTGCCTGCTGCCTTTCCCATGCCCCTTAGCCCACTGCAGCCTGCAGCCTGCCACCTTTTCCATGGCCACTAGCCCACTGCTGCCTGCTGCCCACCACCACCACTTGCCCACCACTGCCTGCTGCCTGCTTGCCACTACCCTGCTGCCAGCCCTTTCCCAACCTTACAATGGCCTACCCACATTGCCCACCATGGCCTCCCTAGCAACTACCCATCCAGTGTTACCTGCCCACCACTGCCCACCACCCACCACTGCCCACTGCCCACTGCCCACTGCCACTGCCCACCCACACCACCATCCTCACCCCACTGCATACCACCCACCACACCTTCCACCTGCCTGGTCACTGCTGTTATCACCCACCATCAACTGCCAATGAACCTGCTGACTCAATACAACTGCCCAACACCATAACTACTATGCTCATTTGGTCAATAACTCAGGAACTAACCATCCAATTTACATAATTCTTGGTTTGCTAGAAAGCCCTGATTATGCAATGGATTTATGAAGATATGAGGCAAAGGCCAAAAAATGGGAACCAAAGGCCTGGGCACCCAGCAAGGTGGCTTAGTAGTTCCTACCATTATGTGCTTGTGTAGTTGTATATGAAAATCTTATTCAAGTTTTCAACAGGTGATCTTGCTGCTATTAATGTAGTGGCCTATTACCTCTGCTACCTTGACAACCACTGGACCAACCACCTGCTCACCTCACCACTTCTGCCCACCATTGCCTCACCATCACCACACCACACCACACCACACCACACCACACCACACCACACCACTGCCACCTTTCCCAACCACTTGCTTGCCTTGCTGGTGCACTATATGCACTGATAACAAATCCTGGAGGTGCAGGGCCACTGTGTACACATGCAAACATGTTCCAATATGTGATTATTCTTCAGTTTTGCTCAAATTTCCTATTAAAAGGGCTTTTCCCACTGAACTGGAGGTTCAGGTTCGGTTTGGGCAATTTCTAGTCAGTCCAGGTTCAGGTTCAGCCAAAAATGGCCCCAAACCGAACTGAACTGAACTTTGGGAACCCTAGTGGATATAGTATTAATGGTGACAGTCCCTTCTCTGGTGACCTAAGCTGTACCAGCTGATAGTTTTATGTGAATCAGTTGACTGTGTGCTTTATCGGAGGCATATGACCGACTGGTGCAGTGCTTGGACTGTGTATGCGGGAGACAACTTGGCCATTGGGCTTGGATGATGCTTGCCTTATAGTGGATAATCACAGAGTTGGCGGAGTTGCTCATCACTAGTGCGGAAGACTTGCAGAAGACCTCAGATGAGTACAGATGCTAAGTGACAGGGTCAGGGCACATAATCCTATACACCGTCACATCAGAATGATGCTCATCAGCAGGCTACAAATGGTTAGATGGGTGGTGGTTGGCTGCTGTGCATCATCTCTATTGTGAGGGACTTTAGCTGTGTGCTGACTGTGCACTGACCATGTGTTGGGGTATATAAGGGCTGTACTTTAGTGTAGCCAGTCCTTAAGACTTTAGGTAGTTTGTTGTTGTTCCCAACAACTACTGGGTCAACAGAATCATCTTTGGCTGAACAAGCCTCACTCTTAAAGTCTTTTGGGGGTTGTTGGGAGCAGTCCTAACATAACCTAAAGTCTTTGCCACTCTACCCTTCTGGTCTTACAGCACTGAGCATGCCTTGTTCATCATTGCTCACAGTGCCAGAAGCCTAGTTTTCTTTCTGAGAGGTCGTAACTGCATAACCTGTGACCTCTTGATGACATTGACATCAGCATACACACTGTCAACAGGCATTGAACAAGACATCCTCAATACACCCATTTTGGGTCTGTCTACCCACAGTTATGGATGAGAGTACTAGTATTGCTGGGAGAGTGTAGGCAGGAGACCACAGATGTGCCCCTTGTGGCATGCAACATGATACTGACAAGTTTGTGAGTTCAACTTTACTTTATATACCAACACCATGTTTCTCATTTCAGGTTCATACTGAGCAATGGTGTGCCATGAAGGATTTTTGGGCCATGCATAGCAGTTCCAGTATTGTTGCTTGAAAAGAGCCATATAACACCATCCAGCATCATCAGGAGTGTAATTGCAGTGACCTGGGGGTGGCAATATTACTTTTCAGTATTCATGAACTAATCAACTCCATTGTTGAATGTTGATTACTTGTACTAGTTCAATACCATTGCTGTCTTCAACCCAATCTTCTGCCCTTCCTCCAAGACCATGAAACCATAGCATCTGAGGTTGTTCTGATCTAATGATTCCTGTGCTTTGAACTCCAGTCCTTGTAACCTGAGCATAAGTTCTTGGTACTAGGACTTTATTGCTCCCTACTCAGAGGTGTTCTTCCTTATGCAACCATAGATCTGCCAGAAAATTCCAAATTCCTGCTGCCAGGCAGAGTTTAGCAAACTTGTGTCCTTGAGCATTGATATGCTCACTCTGCTATTGGAAATAGGGAGGAGAGGAAGGGGTGAGGTTGTGAAGGAAGTCCTGTCAACTCCAGTGCACTCAATGACAATGCTATGATGTGCAGAACTGGCAGAGTTCATGGATAATAACATTTTATGCAGTGCACAAGTGCATAGCAGCAGTAAATGCAGGACATGGAGTAGAGCAAGACTCAAGAATGTGACAAGACAAGGAGGATGTGACAAGAGACTGAGACTCAAGAGGAACTGGGGTGTACTGTATTCTCTTTCTTAGTGTTGTACAAGAGCTTATATACATTTTCTGCTCTACCAATAATGAAGTAACTCTGTAAAATTTCACCTTGCAACCATATATCCAAATCTGTCTTGAAAGTTTTCGTGCAATGGGGCTAGCTGAGGGATGCAATGGTGATATAGGAGTGCTGCAGTGGGAACCAATATTGTGACCTGACATGGGATGCTAATAAAGTTGTAGACTGGAAATAGACACTGCTGATTGCTGTTGGCAGCAACTCCAGGATTAATCTGACTTGACATGTCCCTGTCCTCTATTTTCCATGGACCTGACCAAGGGTTACTGGTCTATACCATAGCTGGTCATCAGCTAATGGGTTTATCTGTCTGCTAGGGTCCTGATCCACTATGTTGATGTGTTGCTAGGGATGACATGGCAGCTGCATAGGGGTGACCCTTGGATCATAGAATGTATATCCTTCCTAATGCAGGTATGATTTTGATGGCAATGGTCCCTTCTCCAGTGAACTAAGCTGTGCCAGCTGACAGTTTTGTGTGGATTGGCCAACAGGGTGCTTTATTGGATGCGAATGACCAACTAGCACAGGGTTTGGATGGTGTATGTGGGAGATGACTTGGTCATTGGTTGTGGGTGATGCTCACCTTACCACGGATAATCGCAGAGTTGCTCAGAGTTGCTTGTACTGGCATGGAATACCTGCAGAAGACTCCTATACACCCTTACCTCAGAACAATGCTCATCAGCATGTTGTATGGAAACATCTTTTATATGGATTTGTTCATTCACATACATTTCCATCATATACATCCTATCTTTTCTTAACACTTCAGGAAACATGTTACAAACTCATTGTAGCTGGCCTGCAGTTGGGTTCTTTGGAAGTTCCTTCCACATCCATGACCAATGTTCAGTTTTTACCATTGCTAACCAGCAATATCCATGGTCATGTTCAGTTGGTGCCACAGGTTCTTCTTTCCTTACTTCCACTGGTTCCCATGTAGTGACTATGGGCATCAGCTTGGTGACAACTTGAGTTTTTACTCCCTTTATTTCTTTTGGGATTTCCAGCATAAACACAGCTCAGGAGGGTTGTGCCCTCAGCCAATATGTCAGCTGAAGTTTTGTTTCTTCATTGACCTCCTGAAGGTCTTCTTCCTCAATGTCATCTTCATAATCTGACTCATAAGCATAGGCTAAAACTTCATGACATTCTTCCCTATCATCATTACAATTACAAAATTTTTCAACTTGGTTGCAGTTGACACAACACTGAGTTGGTGTTCCTAAACATCCTGTCTTTTTTACTACTACTACTTGTCCATTGCACTTTGTACAGTGCCTACTTGAGACCATTGTGGATTGTGGACCTTTCTTGTCCCTTCCCTTGCCTCTGAATCAGACATGTTCCCAATGACTGGGATCTTCTTTCCTTAATTGCTCCAGGTGTTTCCAAGTAAACACCTCCTCACTGCAGCAGATGGCTGCATTCTCAACAACATGGAAGTAGCTGGGTTTAATCTTGTCTTGCAACACAAAATGATAGTTTTCATCCCACAATTCTGGCTCCCAATTGAGAATTTCCTTAACAGTGGGCCACACCAGCCAGACATACTCATTGTGGTACTCTTCCTTGAAGAGAACCATATAACATTTGCTGTCTCAGTGCCATGGTCTTTTTTCCAGAACTGCCATTCCAACTGGACCTGGTAACTTGGTCCATCCTTCCAACAATCGCTTCCAATTCCACACCTTGTTGTGGCTTTCCCCAACATCTTTCAGGAATAGTTTGGGACTCATGTTGAGACTCAGATCCAGCATCTCCCATATGCTGTTAGTCAGATCAACCAGCATTGGTGCATGTGCCTTCCTTGTTGGCTTTGTGGTGAGGTAAGGATTGTACTGGATCCCCATTCAGTGCTGTGATTGTTCTTCTTTCTGCTGCATCCAAGCATATGCAGTGGCCCTGATATTGCCATTCTCTGCATGTTTGATTTGGTTCCACTCCTCTGCAAATAATATGAGACCATGATGTTTTAATGAAGGGAGATCTTCCCCACTGCCAAACTGCTGTAACAACAGCAGGTTGCTGTTGATGCTGAGAAGTACCTCTTGGACCAGAGTCCCCATAGTAAATGTCTGGAGACACTTCAATAGTGCCTTGAACACCACATCTTGCTTGAGCATCTCCTGCTTGACCTTCTTCTGTTTGCAGAGCTTCTCCACATTCTCATGCTGCAAGGCCATCCAGGCCTCCTCTTGTTCCTTGATTGAAAGTTGCTCAATCTTCCACACCTCAATGTGTAGATGCTGCTGATATGCATGTTGCATGCCTAGGGTGAAGTCAAATCAGATGGGTACTAGCATTATTGAAGCAAGCACCAAAGCATTCAAAGTCTTGAAGGATTTCTGGAGAGAACAGTGGTACTGGCAGTTCTCAGGTCAACAAGCTTATTGAAGATCATTCAGGCTCAAAGGAGGATCAGTGATAGGCAAGTGCAGTCAAAGTTTGAAACTTGATCAGCTTCAAATCAGCATCTCAGCATCAATTGATCAAACATATTGGTTCCAGCTATTTTTAACATTGCTGTGGGGCCACTATGCCCATACAAGTGATCTGTGTTTGAATTGCAGCCCTGGCACATCAAGAAAAGACAAATTTGGTCCCTGAAAAGGTTGTGACCATCACCTTGCAATTGCAGCCCATTCTTGCCTATGCCCACATTAGAACCAGCATGCCTTTTGGGTTTTAGGTCCCCCTTATACTATGCCATCGATTATCCAACCTGTAAATGGCCATTCAGGACCCATTGAGGCAGGTTTGCTCCTCAAAAGACTGTCAAGCTCATTGTTATGAGCATATCTCATGCCCCTATCATTTTGCAGTAATGACATCAATGATGATTACGAAGATACAGACTTAGAGGGTCGGGTTATATTTTTCTTTCTTTGGACTCAAATGATTAGATACGAGGGCTAGGACGAGACGCCACTAGGATGGGAAGCCTATGCGAAAGCTATAGCCCTTATATGGAAGGAGGTTAGGTCAGCATCGGTTGTGGAACTAGACCAAGTGCCAACTTAGGAGATGGCCCAATGATGGGCCTATGCCATGGAAGGATACATGAGCAGCACGGCACCTGAGGGGTGACATGGGAATGCTTGAGGGTACCAGCAACTCAGTACTGGCATTGGCAGGAACGGCTGGAAGTGCTACACAATAGGCACTGCCATATTAGGGAAGATTAGGCTGGGTATGGTCATATGGGCACAGACTTGGCTGCTGCACTTCTCCTCTTATTGTGAAGGGTTATAGCTGCATGCTGACTGCACACAGACCATGGAGAGACTTTATAAGGGCTGTAGTTTAGCGTAGACACCCCTTAAGTCTCTAGATAGTTTTTGTCACCTAGACATTACTAGTAGAGCAATCAGATTCATCTTTGGCCTAGCAAGCCATCACTGTGGGATGTTGTAAGGGTTATGTTTAGGGACCTCCTAACATAATCTAGAGACTTACCATTCCTACCCCATTGGTCATATAGCACCAAGTACTATTTACTCGTCATTGCTCACTGCGTCAGCAGCCTAGTTACAGATCTGAGAGGTAGTAATCGCACAGCCCGCAACCTCTCCAGGCGACATCGACTTTGACAGCACTACTTACTGTCGATGGGCACTGTTTAAGTGTCCTCAATATGCCCCATAGGGCCTGACAACAAACCCTACTTGGGTAGTCTACACAAAGTAGCAGGAGAGAGTACTAGTGCACTGGGAGAGTGTAGGCAGGAGACCATAGACGCACCCCAGGTATAGTACACTGCTATTTCGGAAGAGCTCAGGAATGAGCGAAGACACTTGATTTATGTTGTGTATCAAGGCTGATACAAAGTTCCTCTCACACTCCCTGTACAAGCAACCCTACCTGATTTTGGGTTGATAACTTGGCACAAAGATAGAGAGGCGAAGTGCTGGGCACATGTATTTTGATAGCTTGCAGACCCATGATGCAGCAGACAGTAACTCCCTTGTTTCCCAAGGGAAATCATCGACAGGCGTGGACTATTTCCGGACAGCCAGAAGAACAGACCGATTGTCAGTGGAGGGCCTGAAATCAGTTGAAGATTTTTGTTTTAGGAAAACACATATGAGAAGAGCCATGCATTGCTCATTCAACTACATATTACCTCACGCCCAGGCGACACTTTCGGAGATTGGATGCATCTTCGAAGTGGACTGGGTTACCGATAGCGACAAGGTCTCTACTAGACCTACTGAGATAACTGGCAATACTATTTACCACCGCTATGACAACCACATACAACTGTGGTGGGTGTTCTTAAAAGAAAAACACAGAGAGAAATGCACATTCATGCAGGAGATCATCCAGCAGCAAGAAGCTGAGGAGTCACGCATTCAGGCAGAGGCATGGGATGCCTTACTAGAACAACAAGCAGCAAAACGAGCAGTGTTGCAGGCAACCAAAGCCCTAGAAAGAGCAACAAGGGAATACCTTACCCTCACCAATTTACTGAATGACTTGTTCAAAGGGGATGCATCCAGTCCTATATGGAAAGCCCTGATGGGCTCGGAATATAACCAGTGGCTGATGATAGTCATTAACGGGGAAAAGGCCATCCGAACTCATAGAGTGGCACCACACACAATACAATATGAACGCCATGCCAAGGAGTTGTATGAGCATGAGGGCATGACGATGGAACATGCTGACTGGAATGCGCTGATGCATGCGCTTAACGGAAACATTTCACCAGAGCAACCAGCACACGAGGTTGCAGTGGCAGCTCAGGAAGATGGAACCCTATATGGGTGTCCAACAATTAATGAGTGGGGACGAAACAACCTACACCCACAACTGGCAGGATACTGTTACCTTTGGTTGATAAAGGAACGGTATTGGAATGAATACAAATGGCCAGCATATCCTACACTTCAAGAGGCATACGAATGGGATCCTGAACTCAGGAATAAATATCAACCCATATACTGGAGACAAACAAAAGGGTGTCACAACATGTGGCATCTTGTTCGTGTATCAGGAGGAACTCTTGGCTGGTCACAAGTAAAAGAAATGTTAAGAGAGGGCAATGGGTCACATCAACTCGGAGCATTCAGATTCACAGCCCAGATGGCTGAACAAGTGTACAGAGCAATGAATGGTTGGGAACAGCACTGGAGTACTTCCAGAACAATCAGGCCATGTTTGCCAACCAGACCAGCCACAGTCAGGGCAGCCCAAGAGGAGGCAATCGGCAGACAGATAGAGAATTGACAGATGGCGTAACAGACATAGGTCTAGCCATTGCTGAAATGATAAAAGAATATCAGTGGTCGAATCAATCAGAGCATGGTCCTCTCACAAAGGCCAAAATGCCTGCCTTCTATGAAGGAGACCCACAAACAGTGGATGGGTGGTTGCACCAGATGGAAATGTATTTCATGCTGGCAAATGAAAAAGAAGACCACCAAAAGGTTTCAATATGTCTATACCGAATTAAAGGTGGAAAAGGGGACAGGGCAACAGACTGGAGTAGAGTAAAACTCAAAGCTTTCCAAGAAGCGCAGCAGGAGTTCCAACGCGGAATAGACAACCATGGCTGGAGCCCTGAATTAGATTGGGTTCAGCTAAACGCAGGAGAAACTACTGATGACGGAACTTGGCAGAGGCCACCCCTTGTAAACCAGCTCCCTTTCATGGACTGGATGGATTTCAAAACTCAAATGCACGAGTTTTTCATGTCAACCGAGACAAAAGAAAAGGCCATTGAGGCACTATTAAAATTACAACAGGGAACGATGATAGTGGAAGATTATATCATCAAGTTCAATTCCCTAACCTTGTTGACTGACTGGAACGATCAAGCATTGATCTCACAATTCCAGAATCACTTAAACCTGGCATTGGGTAGAGAATTAATATGATATGGGGGATTATCAAATGATGCTACTTTACATCAAATACAGACACAAGTAACAGCGCTTGCATGAGCTTGGCAAAAGGCTAATGAAGCCTACGGATTCCCAGAGTCACAGAGGGAATATAAAGAACAACCACCAATCACTAACAGTCAACCCCAATATCAGTTTCGGACACTGTCCCCTAAAGGACCCACTTGGGTTGAGAAAGATCCTGATGCAATGGATGTCGACAGAATAAGAAAGGCAGTTATGTGTTTCAACTGCAATAGGAGAGGACACTCAGGAGAAGAGTGTAGGTCACCAGAAAGGATGGTGATGTGTTATAATTGTGGAGAAGATGGCCACACAGTACTAGCTTGTACTAAGCAAAAGAAAGAGAAAGGCCAAAGGGCCGTACAAACCATCATAGACTGGAGACATGACAGCAAAAGATTACTAGAAGCTAGGAAAGCTTCAGGGTCTTATGAAAAGCCAGTAGAAGAGCTCTCGGCGCTGTTGGCTGCTACTCAAGTTTCACAGAATGATGTACCAGAAAACAAAGACTCTGGAATCAAACTGCAGACATTGCTCTACGAATGCAGTGGGAGTGTACATCACTTAAGGAACTTATGAGTGAGCACAAAACAGGGGGAACATTTAAAAGCTTGGACACCCCAGTGGATGTTAAGAAGGATTTGGGAGCAGCCCAAACAAATAGCAGTGGAGTGCCTACAACAGTGGGTACATGAAAAACAAGTAAAAGAGGCAGACAGACAGCTGGTGGACCAGTTAAACGCCATGACAGAGGCAGACGCTTTGTGGAATCTAGTCCACCTACGAGAAAAAAGAGTGCAGGGGACAGGACGAAACAAATTAGATCTGAAAGGAGTCATAACAACTCTAGATACACTACAGACCATCCCCATAACGATGCTACTAGATTCTGGATGTACAGGGTCATGTATTAGCAAGGAGTTTGTAGAAAAGCATCAGATAAACAAACGATGTTTAATCTGACCAGTGCCAGTATATAATGCTGATGGAACCAGGAACTCAATGGGACTACTGGAATACATGGCAGAGATTAAACTCTGAATTGGGGACCATGAGGAAATCATGGAGTGTGCAGTTACAAATCTTGGAAAAACAGATCTGTTTTTAGGATTTGACTGGTTACGACTTCATAATCCAACAATTAACTGGAAAAGCAGTCGTTGGAGTTTAACCAATGTCCTGGAACTTGTTGGAAGTCTTTGTCAGTCCAAGAACCAGAAGACGAGATGGGCATAGCACAATGCCTAGAAGACGGAGAAAGACTATTGGCAGTTCACATTGGTGAACCTGAATTACGCATACAGGCATATGCTTCCACAGCTACAAAGATAGCAGCAGAGGAAGCAGAAAAAACAAAGAAACAAACTCTGGAGGAAACAGTCCCCAGACATTACTTGGGCCATTGAAAGGTCTTTGAAAAAGAAACCTTTGATGAGCTACCACCACGGCAGTGATGGGATCACGTGATTGAGTTGATTCCCAGGTCAAACCCAGTTGACTGCAAAATATACCCATTAAATAGGGACGAGCAGCAGCAATTGGACGAATTCTTAAAAGAAAACTTGGACTCTGGATGAATCCAGCCAAGTAAATCACCTATGGCATCACCCTTCTTCTTTGTCAAAAAGAAGGACGGAAAATTGCGACCGGTACAGGATTACCAGAAGTTAAATGAGATGACGATAAAGAATCGTTACCCACTCCCGCTCATAGGGGAGTTAGTCAACAAATTGTCACAAGCAAAAGTCTTCTCAAAGATGGACATTCATTGGGGATACAACAATGTGTGCATCAAGGAAGGAGACGAATGGAAGGCAGCGTTCCAAACCAATAGAGGACTCTTCAAACCTCTAGTCATGTTCTTTGGTTTAACAAATTCACCAGCTACCTTCCAGACCATGATGAATGACATTTTCCAAGTCAAAATAGTGGAAGGATGGGTCATTATTTATATGGATGACATACTTGTATTTTCTAGGAACCAGGCGGAACATACGGTTCAGGTCAACTGTATCCTGAGAAAGCTCGAAGAGCACAAACTGTCACTAAAACCAGAGAAGTGTTTCTTTGACAAAAAAGAGATGGACTTCCTTGGAGTTGTTATTAGTGAAAACTCGGTCTGAATGGAATCTGCCAAAGTAAAAGCAGTTACCGAATGGCTGAAGCCTACTTGCAAGAAAGAGGTCCAACAATTTTTGGGCTTCATAAACTTTTATAGGCACTTCGTAAAAGACTTTGCTAAAGCAGCAAAACCCTTGACTTGTCTTACTGGAAAAGATGAGTGGAAATGGACAGAGCTACAGGATGTAGCTTTCGAGAAACTAAAAAAGACAATTGCAGAGGAAGTGGTGTTGCAGATCCCCAATGAGGATGGGCAGTTCCGAGTCGAGGTTGATGCCTCTGACTTTGCCATTGGGGGAATATTGTCACAACAGACAGAAAATGACACATGGAAACCAGTGGCCTTTATTTCAAAGTCACTCAAGGACGCAGAAAGGAACTATGAGATTTATGACAAAGAAATGCTCACAGTCATGCACGCCTTCTATGAATGGTCCCATTATCTTAAGGGAGCCAAACAGACAGTGGAAGTTCTGACAGATCATCAGAACTTAACGTATTTCAGGAAAGCACAAAACCTGAACAGGCGACAGGTGCATTGGGTCACAGACCTACAGGATTACAATTTTGTAATCAAACACCGGAGTGGGAAGTCCAACACAAAGGCGGACTTGTTGTCAAGACGGGTGGGACATGCCTGAGGAGAAAATGATAATGAGGGGGTGGTTCTGCTGAAAGAACACCTTTTCGTATGAGTGTTTGATGATGATCATGCAATAGATGACATCATGAAAGATATCAAAGATGTGCCCAAGCAGCAGTGGGAGACCCAGGTGGTCAAGGGCCTCGAAAAGGCTGGGGGAGATTACAAACTGGAAAAGGGACTCGTTACCTGGAAAGGAAGAGTCTATGTACTGGCAGTTGTGGCATTACGGGAAGATGTTATCACAATCCACCATTCATGGGGACACTCAGGCATTGCAAAAACATTAGAGTCTTTAACATGAAACTTCTGGTGGCCAAACATGTGCACAGATATAGAGCGCTACATTCCTGGCTGTGAAACTTGCCAGAAAGCAAAGCCAGACAGGACAGCGCATGCAGCGCCGCTTCGACCAAATGAGGTTCCCTCGGAACCATGGGAAATAATATCGGTGGACTTCATAGGACCCTTGCCAGAGTCAAAAGGCAATGACACAATCATGGTGGTGGTTGACAGGTTCACCAAGAAGTCATACTTCTTGCCGACAACAAAAGAAATTACATCGCAAGGGACAGCAGTGTTGTTCAGAGATAATGTGTTCTGGGAGCATGGCCTCCCGAAGAAAGTAATCAGTGACAGGGGGCCTCAGTTCGCCTCCAAGTTTATGGATGACCTTTACGGAATGCTGGGGATAAAGGCTAATAGGTTGACAGCCTACCATCCTCAAACAGATGGACAGACAGAGCGGGTAAATCAGGAGGTCAAAGAATTCCTGACAATATTTGTGAACAACCAACAAGACAACTGGAGCGATTGGTTGTCAGTGGTGCAATTCTGCCACAACAATCAAGTTCACTTGGCCACGGGATTCACCCCGTTCTTTATGAATTATGGACAACACCCCAATAAGGGGTTGGACCCTATGTATGCACCTAAAGCGGTGGCAGTGGAGCAGCTTGCCAAGGAGCTGGAAGATGTACATGCAAAGGCAACAAAGGCCTTAGAAAAAGTGGCTCAGATCATGAAAGAGCACTATGACATGCATCGCCGAGAGGCACATGAGTATAAACCAGGCGATAAGGTTTACCTCAGTATGGAAAACCTACCAGTTATCCGAGCAACTAAAAAGCTCGATGGAAAGTTTGTCGGTCCCCTGGAAGTTCTCACTAAGGTTGGCGAGTCATCCTATAAATTGAAAATCCCAGCATCATGGAAGGTGTACAATGTCTTCAATGAAGTCTTGTTGAAGCCATACAGGGAACCGGAGTTCCCCAGGCAGAAAGCGAAGGCAGCGGCATGCAAGGATGCACAGATGGTGGAGGAGTCCCTGGAAGACGAGTATGAAGTGGAAGAAGTCATGGACAGTTGCATCAGTGGACGTGGAGGAGGGAGGTTGGAATACCTCATAAAATGGAAAAACTACCCAGTGGAGGAGTCCACCTGGGAACCAGCAGAAAATGTTGCCAATGCAAAGGCAGCAGTGAAGAAGTTTCACAAAGAAAACCCCAATGCACCAAAACACATCAGGAATCTGAAAGATGGAAAGGTGTATATCCAATTCATGGAAACAGCTCCCTGACAACCCCCTAGTGCACCAAGGCACAAACAAAGTCAGGGAACCCATTGGAAAGATAGACAGAGACTCTTTGGCTGGGAAGATGGTCGTTTTGGACCACAATACTTAGAAAATATGGAGTGCAGATGGCACAGATGGAAAGGAACTTGGAACGCAATTATGGAGCTTCCAGACGATACCGATGGGACGTTCTCCAGAGATCTGGAGCATGGCGGGCGGTCACCTGTACTTGATTTCCCACAGAGGGGAGAAAAGGAGGAATTGGAAGAGGAGCGCCAAGCGCACGCAAAAGACACCGAGTGTCTTCAAAAGAAAATCTTAAAAAGGGCAGGGAAGCCAGTAGCTGCAAAGGAAAGCAGCGAGTCGGAAGAAGACCAACAGAAAAGGATTAAGGGTGTTGTACGCCCTACATGGGAACAAGTCCAGTGGAAAACCACTGTTGAGGAGATCGAGGACGAGGAGTCAGAGCAGTTGGGCTTGATGCCTGAAGAACAGAATGAGCGGTTGAACCGCTTTTATGAAAGAATGAAGAGAGATCCACACTATGTGGATGCAGCAATGTCAGCCTCTCGGGACGCGAGGCCTTAAGGGGGGGGTGATGTTATGAGCATATCTCATGCCCCTATCATTTTGCAGTAACGACGTCAATGATGATTACGAAGATACAGACTTAGAGGGTCAGGTTATATTTTTTCTTTCTTTTTTATCCCTTTCTTTGGACTCAAATGATTAGATACGAGGGCTAGGATGAGACGCCACTAGGATGGGAAGCCTATGCGAAAGCTATAGCCCTTATATGGAAGGAGGTTAGGTCAGCATCGGTTGTGGAACTAGACCGAGTGCTGACTTAGGAGACAGCCCGATGATGGGCCTATGCCATGGAAGGATACATGAGTGGCACGGCACCTGAGGGGTGACATGGGAATGCTTGAGGGTACCAGCAACTCAGTACTGGCATTGGCAGGAATGGCTGGAAGTGCTACACAATAGGCGCTGCCATATTAGGGAAGATTAGGCTGGGTATGGTCATATGGGCACAGACTTGGCTGCTGCGCTTCTCCTCTTATTGTGAAGGGTTATAGCTGCATGCTGACTGCACACAGACCATGGAGAGACTTTATAAGGGCTGTAGTTTAGCATAGACACCCCTTAAGTCTCTAGATAGTTTTTGTCACCTAGACATTACTAGTAGAGCAATCAGATTTGTCTTTGGCCTAGCAAGCCATCACTGTGGGATGTTGTAAGGGTTATGTTTAGAGACCTCCTAACACTCATCTTTGCCCTCATTAGCATCCAGGATCTCTAGCTGACCTACTTCCCCTGATATAGACCCTGATCTGTTAATGCAGGATGCCTCAGAAGGTGCCCTTTCTTGCCCCTCATACCTTGAACCTGAGCCAGGTTTATTCTGGGACCCCCTGGGTCTGTCCAGCATTCTGCAGGGTATTCCAGTGCTTGAGCACTCTGCCATGTTATTCTCAGAGTCAATTGGGTATCATTTTGGGGAGTCAAACACTTGGACAAGTTATCTAAGCAATGGAATTGCATGTCACATTCAAGCTAGGGGAGGTCAAGAGCCTATGTTCTATGACAGGAATGAGCTGTTGTTTTTACAGGCACCTTTGGACCATTTTCATGAGGATCAGTTTCACCTAGAGCTGTTAAATTGCTCCACTGATACCAGAGACACTGATTCGAACCTTCATGCTTTGTTCACCCTCAGACAAGTTGTATGGTGCATCAACCACATAGCTGACACATGAGGATGGCACAGGGAAGTCCTACCAAATGGCCCATTTGTCATCATAGTGTGAGAAGTCATCAGCAGACATGACAAACATTATGTCCTAATCAATAGATTCAGTTCCCTGCATCCTGGACCCATTTTGGCACATGGTCCAATCCCATATCAGTCTACCTGGCATGCAGTCAGGCTCCCCAGGAGTTTATCATGTCACCCAAGTGTACTGGCTCTACTTTGAATGCCACTAAGCCCATAATCAGCTTCAACTGCCTTCAACATCACACTGCTTAGCATAAAGGCCATACTAGGACCATCAGATATGGTGGAGATGTTGGGTTGTAATTATTTTCAAACAGTTTCAATATTTGGTTTTATTTCTTTATTTTGACCCTTGTTCCTGATACAGCTTTCCATTGCTGTCAACTGTGCAGTATCCCAGAGGTATCTGACATACCCTTGCTTGGTGCTCCGGTTTTGGACTATTTTTATCTTTTGCATATATATATATATAGTCTCCTGTCCCTAAACAAAAACAGAGAAGAATCGCCCATTGTTCCCCTCTCCCTTGGCATCTCAGAGCTTGTCTGGGTAGCACCTTGTGTTCCCACTTTGTCCTCGACTTGTCTCACCTAGCCCTTGCCTTGATTAGCCTTGCCTCACCTCAACTTGTCTTGTCTAGCTTCGTCTTGCTTAGTCCCTCTCATCTGCCACACTCACCCTCCTTGCCATACTCCTTGCCATGTCTCCATACTCAAATTTGTCTAGTCCTCAACTTGTCACCTTGATTGTCACCCTTGCCCCCTTCAATTCGCCTTGTCTAGCCCTTGCCTTGTCCTTGTCTGCTGTTATTCAGCCCCCACTTGCACTACTTGTTCTCAACATAGTCCTTTAGTCTGGTATAGTTCTGGTTTCTCTGAAATGACCTTGCATTTTGCAGTTTCAAGTTAGTTGTCACCTCAGCCACCCTCAAGCCCACTTTGGTCAGCTTCAGTTGTTTCCCTGAAGGAGTGCCCATGCACCTCAGTTGGAGAGGTTTGGTGTGTTGAGCTCAATGCTGTGCATCACTGCTCCTTTTGCTATTGTTCCTTAACTCAACACCAGTATGCTTTGATGTGTGCATCATGTTGCATATGCCTAATTGGCATTTCAATGATGGCCTTCTTAATTTCCATGGCTGTGGCAACTACTTTCTTGGCACATCCTCATGCCCATTCCAAATCAAAGTGGAGCCAATCTCCACAAGGCTCATCCCCACATGGGGTAATATGAAATGGAAAGTCAGATCCATGACTGATCTGGCTTTATGAATCCTAGATATATCTGTAAAAATCTTCAATCTATTTCTGGCCCTCCATGGACAATAGATCTCTTTGTGTGGCTGTTCCACAATTCCTATGACACTTCCTAGATAAGAAGGATGTTGCATTGCCTGAGAAAGAGAAATGATTGGTTGACCTAGAGCATGTGCCTGGCAGTTCACTTGACTGTCCTTGTGCCTAGTTATTAATGGGCAGCTTAATTCCCATTGCTAGTATGGAGGGTGTCTCAAGATTTAATATCAGCCTTGATACAGGCATGCCCTAGATTTTCTTCACTCATTCCTGAGCTTTTCCATAACAATCAGTGTCAGTTCCCAGGTGTGCCTGCCTGCAGCAATGTCCTCTGACTCTTGTCCAAAAGTTATGTGTCAACTAGCCCTCTTGAGGGAGACCTTGTTTGAGGGGCTATTAAGAGTGTGATGTGTGGATGTGGTGCCCAGACAATAAGTCTTGATGAGAGTAAAGATGCACCACAACCTTTGACAAGGGTAGTGGTGGTGAGAGAGAGTAAGACAACTCTAACCCTAGTGTAGGATTAGAGCAAAACAAAACAGAATTGTTCAACACGTGTTTTGATGAGCAAAGATGTTGCTGCATCATATGATGATGTCAAACAGTGAGTTGTAGGAGCCTTAAGATTATGTCAAGAGGTCATCTTAACACAACTCAAGGTTTGAGAAGTAGAGAGATATATAGATGTATTGAGACCAGAGTAGCTGTGTAGGCAACACAGACTATCTTGAGGCTGAGGTACTATGGCCCTAAAGGCCTTACTTATATACCACTTGCCTCATGTATGTATGCCTCATGCCCTTTCCATATACATTTGCTTATGCAAGAAAAGACAAGAAAATACTAATCATTCATTCTTAACACTTTGATGACACCCCATGAGATGTGGTCTGGACCCAGAGCAGAAGCATTTGAGGTGAGGGCAAGGGCTCCCTTGATTTCCAAAAGTGAGAAGGGGGCCCAGACATGCTGAGCCTGAGCAGGCAGGGCATTAATGAAATTCCAGTCCACAGGCCATCAGGCCTGTTGGCACAAAATATGAAGGAATTTAGGAGGGGGGTGGTCTCTGGTCCAGGTGACACAGGACCATGGGTCCCCCTTGGTGCAGAGGTTGTCAATGTGTTTGTCAAAGAAAGTGCATTTCATGGAGCAGCATGCAAGTTGAAAGGCATATAAGTTGTCTGAAAAGGGGTCGGCATCATGAGCCAGGTGCCATTGTTGACATTCAGAATTCCACCACTGGAGCAATCATGAACTGTGCCCAGGTAGTTTGAAGGGAAGTGTATAAGGTGTCACAGCAGGTCTGGGCAGAGCCAGAGTTGAAGGAAATACCCTGGCAGGCAGAGATGAAGTGGCCTTCAGGTAAGGGCAGCACAGGAGGGGTGGGGGGTGATGGTTGGCTGTAAAAGAGAGGGTTAGTTGCTGGTGATTGCAGCAGGCACCCCAAAGGAAGAGGTCAAAATTTGTGGGAGGCAGCCAGAAGAGGCTCTGCCACCCACAGTAGATCAAGGATGTGCAAAGCAGAGCCTTGCCTGAACCAAGTAGGAGCTGACCCAGTGTTCAGGCAGTGGAGGCCAGCCAAGGCACATACACCTATGAAGTTAGCAGCACAAGCATCATCAAGAAGAATAGTGTTAGGACATGCCTAAACAACCCCTAAACACCTTAAGTGTTGACTTGTTAAGTCAGAGATGAAACCAATGTATACTCAGAGTAGTTGTAGTGTACAAACTACCTACCTAAACAACCCCTAAACACCTTAAGTGTTGACTTGTTAAGTCAGAGATGAAACCAATGTATACTCAGAGTAGTTGTAGTGTACAAACTACCTAGAGCCTTAAGGGCTCTAAGCTCAAAACTATCCCCTACTTATACCAAAGGTCCTGGTCCATGTGCAGCTATAATCCCTCATCCATAAGGGATGCACAGCAACAGACTCCCCTTGCATCTAACCATCTATGTGCACCACCCATGTTTCACCTATGCTGATCCTTGGCTCTGCAGTCTTCCTATTGTTTGGCAGTCCCTGCTGTAACCTCATGCCTTTGGCCATCCCACAACCATGGCATCCTTCCATATTTGTAAGGGACCTTTAGATAAATCTTGAAAAATATAGAATAATCATCTGAGTCCAATTCCAACCCAACTGAAGCATAGATATGTCATCATGTGCCATTGTTACTGTGATGTGTCTTTTCTGGTGTTGCTGAGCCTTCCCAGAGTTATCCTGTCAACCAAAAATTGTTGACTCCTGAATGGTCCCTATCATGTGACTTAGGGGCTCCTCTCCAGCTTGTAACAAATAGAGTCATCCCAATGTGAAGAATGTAGGTTGAAGTCACCTTGAATGAGCATGAGATTGGTGATGCAAGGCAGAGCAGCTTCAAACATGTTGAGAGTGGAAAGAGAGGCCAGGTTCCTGTAAACATTAACAAAGGTGTGTGTAGCACCATCTAATGGGCATGTAAGTGAGAAGCAAAGAATGTTAGGGTCAGCAAAGGTAAGAGTATCAAGAGATAGGTGGAACTGTGTCCACACATGTCTGGTGGATATAAGTCAAGACCTGGGAGTTGGGGTGGATATTGCATGCACCATCAATGGCGATCCATGCAGGGTGTTGAGGGGTGCCCATGATGAGATGACCTTTGTGAGAAGTGGGGTCCCCAATATGGTGCAGGTTCATGTGTGGGGTTTCTTGGATGAAAATGATGTCAACATTAATTTGATGGGCATCTAAGAGGGCCAAAACAGCAGGAAAGGAGTGCTGGGCATTGAAGAATAAATATCTGAATTGATGGGCAAACTTGATCATAAGGAAGGGCCTGTAGCAGCTGAAGTGCCAGCAACTGGTGGGACCTCATCAATGTGTGCAATACCCAGGGCAATCATGATGGTTTGAGGGAGGGCAGCAGATGGACCATGTTTGGCTTGATGCTTTTGTAGTGCTTCCACTTCAGAGAAGATCTTACCTCTTTTGCATCAGTTGGCCATGGTGGCATAGAGCTTGTGGATTGCCTCACTGCTGTTAAGCCTTGTCAGTCACAAAGTGTACCAGGTTCTTGGTGCCCCCACAGTTGATGCAAAGCCACAGGTAACAGTCAACCTGGGAGGATATGCAGGTGGTACAGTACTGACCATATTGTTGAGTAGAGTGTGGGCCCACACACTTGGCACAGGTAGTCATACTGGCAATGCACTGGAAGTTGGTGTGACCCCAGCAGCAGCAAGTAGCACACTGTGGAATAGCATCCTTGAACATCCATTTCATGCAACAGACTTTACACCCATGTATGGTGACAATGGAGTTGCAAAGCCAGTCCATCACATGGCTGGTACATGTGTCCACAACTTCAACCAGGATAGTGCTACTAGCACCCAGAGAGGATTGTGTATGAACTTTAATACAACATGGCTTACCAAAGAATTCCACATTGGTCCACTTGGGGTGCACATGAAGGTCATGCAAGATATCATCAGGAGTGTATTCAATCCCATCATGGCTCCAAGTCAGGACAGCACAGAATTTCAAAGATGAGGTAGGATGAAGTGATCCCTGAACAATATATCAGCTCATTCATAATGCCAAGGAGTGAGGGTTGTTCAAGGCAAAACCCACAAACACAGCTAATCCTAGAAAAAAGACCCACAAGGGGATTGATCTTGAGTGCTGACAAGCAAGCTGGGTTACTGCATGTGCCCAGATAGAATGGTGACTTGCTGTCATAATCCAGAGTCAATCAAAGAAATTCACTGGTGGAACATGGGCAGAGGGACTAAGCCATACCCCTTGTGCTTTCCAGGGCATCAACAGCTCCATAACTGGCCAGTGGAGGAGGATAATATAATGTAAATGGCAACAGATCAACAGTGATCAATAAGAAAACATGTCCCAATGAAGGACTTGAGAACAGCTTCTGTTGAAAGACAAAGGAGCAGATGACCTGAGGCAAAGGTCTAAAGCTGACAGAACCAGCCAGAGGGGAGGGGAAAGGCTGGATGCGTGAACTGACAGGAGGATGGTGGGGGAGCAGAGTCAAAGAGCACCTGCTTAGCAGACCTCTTTTTTTTTTTTTTTCGAATAGAAAGATGCATGTTGATGTCATAGGTATCGTGCTATGATACAGTTTACTACTGGTAAGCATAACAAAGCTCCAGATATACAGGGGACCAAGCCCCAAAGTATGTCACCTACATAGTCTTCCTAGTACTCTGTCAATAGTATCTTTCTAATAGCAACCAGTTGTCATCCTGGTCTAAAGTCCAGTGTGCCAGTCCTTAATCAGCAATGGAAGTGGAACCTATGGCTCTTGACGCGATGCCAAAATGGACTGAGGGTTTTTGAGGCAGTACCCACAAATGCAGCCAAATCGAAACCAGTGCTCATCACTGGCTAAGCAAACTCTTCAAAAATGCCCCTCTTCCAGGGTTGGTGTCCTAAAACAAAACTCCCCATAAGGGGATCAACCTCAAGCACTATCAACAGTCCCAGGTTACTGCATGTGCCCAGTTGTAACAGTCAAACTGTTGACTTGATCCAGAATTGACTAAGCAAAAAAGACAGGGCCCACTTCCAAGCTGACCCCCAAAGAGTGTGGGCCTCACCCAAAGGCTGCTGCTGCTGGAAGACATCTGTAAAGAAACTAAAACCAGGATAATGTTGAAGGGGTATAGTGACAGATTGATGGATATTGATAAGGACATGTGTCCCAGTGAGGGACTTAAAAATGGCTACTGTTGACAAATGAATGGATGACCTGAGGTGAAAGGTCTAGGGCAGACAAAACCAGCCAGTGGGGAGGGAAGGGCTGGATGCAACAACTGACAGGGGGATGGTGGTGGTCAGAGTTAAAGGAGTGCCTGGCTTAGCAGACCTCAATCAGGTTATGATTGCAACAACATACCCAAGAGGCTGCATGCCATGTCTCTGATCTAGCAATTGCAAAGCAATGCTGTCTTGAGGCCTTTACACACACACACCCACCTGCATCCTGGTGAATTTTAGATCCTCAAAATCACACTCAAATGGCTGGTGGAGTGGACCAGGACTCCCACTGGACTCCTGGTGTGACAGTCACTCCCTTACATCCTGGGGAATCCTGAGGACTCCTGGTAAAATCCTGGGAATCCTGAGGACACCTCACCAGGAGTTCCTGTGAATGATGTGAGACACCCAGTCACACTAGTCAAGTGTCACTCTGTGGCTTGCATAGACATCCCTGAAACATCCCTGTTACACATGTCACATATCACATGACCACTGACTACCTGGTCTGTGCACATCTGACAAGTATAAAGGACTGCCACCAGCACCCACCTTCTGCCATCCCCCTACTCCAAGTTTTGATTAGTAAGCTAGAGTAGATCAGATTAGTAAGCTAGCATAGATAAGATTAGATATCAGTTGTTGGTGTGATAAGATTAGATAACTATGCACTCCTTTTCCCACATATATATATATATATATAACACATAAGCAGTTGTCTTGCATGTCACAAAGTTGTCACACTCTCCCACAGTTTCAGAATGTGGGAATTGTTACATGACCAATTGATAATATGTAGAGGGGGTGATTTTAACCCAGGTTGTGAAAACCAAATATGTATAAACCTAGTATTTCATGAGATAATTGCAAAATACTATAATTTCACATTTTAAGCACAGCCACTGCACATTGATGCACCAAAGTCAGATTCATGATATGCTCTATTAACAAAAGTTGTAGACAGTGTAAATCTGACTCTGGTGTGCACATCAAAACATCTGCAAACACAGAATTGCCTGAGATATAAGATGTTTTGTGTTTTTTGTGTGACAATGCTGACATGCAACATGAGAGCCAGATTGATGACATGCTCTATTACTATCTTTTTCATGTGACTTGAGCTGTCACAGAAAAAGTACTAAAAATAGATTGGTTGAAAGAAAAAACATATCTTGCCAAATACTCAATGGATTTGCATAAAAATTATAGCACTTGAATGAGAAAAATGTGCTCTAAAGTTCTATAGTGGACTGAGTGTGAATGGGTGGGGTTTTGGAACTGACTTCTCTGAAGTTCCCTGCTTACAATCATGAAGCCCATTTGCAAACTTCAAATGCATATTTATTTAATCACATTATGTGCTTTAGTCTTATTTGTATCTACACTACTTTTTCTAAGGCAATAGAGGCTGCCTGCTATTGAATTTAGCCATATCTTCTTTTGCATAACTTAGAATCAAGATGGCCATTCCAACTTTCATGCCAAGCCATTCCTGTAAGTCATTCTTCATGACATCACCAGTGGTGAGCTGCAATATGTGGTAAAAATCCATCTCCTCCAAAAGAGGGCATATTTGAAATAGAAGATGCCATCTTTGTTCCATTGCAGGTGATGATCAAGCATCTTGAACCTGTTAAGGTTGATGCCCTTGGTTCATTTCTGAGTTGACAGTGATGACTAGAGTCTCAGTCTAATCCCAGTCAATGGACAAAAGACAACCTTTGGTGCTGTGCTGGACAGTGACGAAGGTGGTTCAAGTGATGAAGAAGGTGAGAGCAGGGAGATTGTTCAGATGAGAGCAATACTCAACTAAGTTGGAACTAAAGAACTACAGTACATGAGTGGGTTTATATAATGTTTAGAGAACAATGGGATGATGTAAAAGGAAGTGAAACTAGCAGCAAAACAAGCAAGTAAAGCAAGTATTGTAGTTAGGGATATGAAATGCAAACATTACCCCCCTTCTATGCAAGAAGTCACCAGCTTCTCAAGGCCAACCTTGGGTAGTCCAGGCATGGTCTGCCCTAGATTCATACCAATGTTGGATATTCTCAACATCCTTGTGTGCCATATTGACATGCCATTGCATGGAGTCAAGGGTGCCTTTCAGTTGGTGAAGTTCCCAGAGCATGAGGTCTTGTTCAGCATATGTCATGGCATTTGGGTCAGTGGTGAGGGTTAGTCTGGTGAGGGCACCCAGCAGGGATGAAAGGTCACAGAGGTTTGTGACCAGGTAAGAGGCTTCCAGGGAGGCAGCAGCAATAAGGGGATTCAAGCAAGGAATAGGTGTGGGGAGAATTTCCTCAGCTACAGGTGGTTCTTCAACAAGCTCAGGTGGGTTGATGGTCTCAGTTTCAACAAAGATTTCAAGGGGCAGTGTGAGGACATCAAGCTCTGGGAGTTTTTCAGGAAAGGTATATGTGAACATGAGGGTGACAAGCAGGGTGGAGAGGACAAGTCCTCCAACAACTATTGAGGAGAAGAGGGTAGAGACAAGGGTGATGAGGATGGTGATAAAAGAGAACATGCTTGCTTTGTGACAGTGGTTAGAAGGCCAGGAAGTGGGAGTCATTCCTCTTATAGATTGTGTGGGAGTGTATTTGTTGATGTATTCTACTTCCCAGAATGAGTCATTTGTGTTGATTGGCTAAAGCCTCTGGTCTAGGGGTGTTAGGTCATGTGGGAGTTCCTTCTGCCAGATATGGTTCATGTAGCAGTCTGGGCACAATTCAGTGTGTAATTGTCCTGTGTTCAGTATGGTGAATGATGCCCATGATCATTGGGTATCCAGGTGCCCATTTGAAGTTTTGGTAATATGGTGGAAATGGTAGGTTTGGATATGGAGGTGGTACTCCCCCATGTGGGATGTATTGATAGTTTGGGGGGAGGTCAAAGTCTGGTGGTCTGCTGGATGGGAAGTCAATTCTGTCAGGAAGTAGCACTGCTGTGCAGTGTAGGCAAGCCACTCCTGCTGCTTCCAGGTCCCTTGCTCAATCAATGATTCATAAGACTAACACTCTTTGTGTTAGGACATGCCTAAACACCACCAAACAACCTTAGAGTATTGCCATGTTAAGGCAGAGATGAAACCAAATGTATACTCAGGGGCTATAGCCTACACAAGAGTGTTGTAGCATATAAACCACCTAGAGCCTTAGGGGCTCTAAGCTCAAAAGTATTCCCTACTTATATGAAAGATCCTGGTCTGTGTGCAGCTAAAACCCCTCATCCATAAAGGGGGCACAGCAACAGACTCCCTTCCCATCTAACCATCTATGTGCACACCCATATGCCAATCCTTGGCTCTGCAGTCTTCTATTGTTCAGCAACCTAACTTGTCACCACTAGTCCATCAGCCATCCCACAACTGTGGCATCTCTTCTGATCTCTATCAGAGACCCAACATCCTGGCTCAGCATCTTGCTGACCTAATCCATTCCTGCACACATAGAGGCTGCCAACATCAGGCCATAGTCTTTCTGCTCAAGGTAATCCTGACTCTTCATCTGCCATCTTGAGTTAAGGCTTGTCCCACCTTCAGATAATTCTTGATAAATAGGGATAAATTCCATGAGCCTCCAATCCATCCATCATGTGCATAAATAAGACAGAGTGCATAGTTGTCAAGTTGTCATTACTGAATATAGGGTTTTCCATATGCTGCCAAGTGTTCCTAAGCTTTCCTAGAGTCATCTGATCAACAGAATTTGTTGACTCCTGTGTAGTCCCTGTCATGTGACTCAGGGGCTCCTCTCCAGCTCACAACATGTCCCTCTCCTCAAGACTTCACATCCTGAGAAGTTGATGTGACTGCATCCACATAGTGTGGATCTGCCTTCTTTTTCTCCAAGAAGCATCAATGCTTCTCTTCCCTCTCTTCAGGGGTAACCATCATAGTTTTACAATGTTGTCATTGCTCCAAGTTTCTTTCCCTAGTTTTATGACATCTCGGTTGTTCAACCTGTTCAACCTTTCCTTGGGGAATTAAGCATGGCTTCTGGCTGCCATGCTCTCTAAGGTCCCAAGAGAACACCCCATCAGTGTCATCATATCCTGGAAGTGCATAAACTTTTACTTGTTCCCCTTTCCAAGTGTGCCATTTTCTTTCCAATCATTCCAGCCATTCACATCCAAATTTGCCATCTTCCCAACTGTAAAGCTTTTTTTGTGCCTGAGTCTCCATCATGTTGGTCCATCACATGAAGTCCTCTGACTGGACTTCTCTAAGTCACCTAGGAGCACTAGGATTTTCCCTGTGGAACTTCTTGACTAAAGCAGGCACATTAGCCACATTCTCTGCTGGTTCCCATGTTGATTCCTCCACAGGGTAGTTCTTCCATTTTACAAGGTACTCAAGTTTCCCTCCTGTGCATCCACTAACTCAACTGTCAAGGATCTCCTCTACTTCATATTCAGTGTCCTCTCCAGATTCCTCTGTCATCTGTGCTTCTGTACATGAAGCAGCTTTCTGTTTTTGTTTAGGGAATTCCAGTTCTTGGTAGGGTTTCAGTAGGACCTCATTGAACACATTATAGACTTTCCACAATTTAGGAACCTCCAGACAATAGGCCAATTCCCTGACTTTGGCAATGACCTTGAGTGGTCCTACAAACTTGCCATCCAACTTTTTGGTAGCCCTAATGACCAGTAGGTTTTCCATACTAAGATAAACCTTGTCCCCAGGTTGGTACTGGCATGCCTCTGACTGGTGCTCATCATACTGTGCCTTCATAACTTGGGCCACCTTTTCCAGAGACTTTTTGGCTATATCATGGACATTTTTGATTTCCTTGGCCAGTTGCTCCACTGCTATCGCCTTTGGGGAATCAGTCAGGTCTAGTCCTTTATTCAGATCTCATCCATAGTTCATAAAGAACAGGGTGAACCCAGTTGCCAAATGCACTCAATCATTATGGCAAAATTGTGTGACAGAGAGCCAATCCAACCAGTTGTCTTGTCAGTTGTTAACAAACATGGTCAAGAATTCCTTGACCTCCTGATTGACTCACTCCATTTGGCCATCTGTCTGAGGGTGGTAAGCCATAGATCGATTTGCCTTGATTCCAAGCATTCCATAAAGATTGTTCATGAACTTTGACACAAATTGTGGTCCTCAATTGCTAATGACCTTTTGTGGAATTCTGTGCTCCCTAAAGATATGATCTCAGTACAACATTGCAACTCCCTGGGATGTGATAGTTGACTTGGTAGGTAGGAAATAAGATTTCTTTGTGAACCAGTCTACTATGACCATGATCATGTTGTAGCCCTTTGATTCTGGTAAAGGTCCCATAAAGTCAACAGAAATGATATCCCAAGGTTCCACTGGAATCTCATTTGGTACCAGAGGTGCAGCCCATGCCTGTCTGTCTGGTTTGGCCTTTTGGCAAGTCTCACATCCAGGAATATATTTTTCTATGTTGGCCCTCATGTTGGGCCACCAAAAATTCCTTGTTAGTGACTCCAAAGTTTTGCCACACCAGAGTGTCCCCATGAATGATGAATTGCAATTATATCTTCTCAGAGTGCCCAACTGCTGGCACATATACATGTCCCTTCCAGGTGATCAAGCATCCTTCCCTCTTGTAGTCCTTATCCCATGTTCATAGTCCCTTCAAGACTTGCTCTTTCCACTGTCATTCCAACATGTCCCAAATGTCTTTCATAATGTCATCAATTGCTTGGTCATCATTGAAGACCCTAATGAATAGATGTTCCTTAAGCAGGATAATGCCTTGGTTATCATCCTCCCATTTCAGTGATCTGCTCTTCTAGACAGGATACCCACCTTTTGATTCACCTTTCCTGCTCAATGCTTAATGACAAAGTTATAATCTTGAAGGTCCATGATCCATCTGGCTTGTTGTTGATTAAGATTCTGCAGTTTTCTAAAGTATGTGAGGTTCTGATGATTGGTGAGAACCTCCACTGTTTTCTTGGTGCCTTTAAGGTAATGGGCCCATTCATAAAATGTATGCATAACCACCAACATTTCCTTTTCATAGACCTCATAGTTCCATTCTGCATCATTCAGCAATTTCAATATAAAGGCCACCAGTCAATAGACTCCTTCCTTGGTTTCCTGGGATAGGATTCCACCAATAGCAAAGTCTGAAGCATCAGCCTCTACCCAGAACTGTCCATCTTCGTTCAGAATTCACAGGGTAACCTTTTGAGCAATGGTGTCTTTTAGTTCTTGAAAAGATTGGTCCTGAAACTCAGTCCACTTCCACTCCTCCTTTCCAGTTAACATAGTGAGTTGTTTGGCCAGTTTAGTGAAGTTCTCAATGAAGTGCCAATAGAAATTGATGAATCCCAGAAATTGCTGGACATCTCTTTTACATGTGGGCTTGGGCCATTCAGTTACTGCCTGGACTTTCCCTTCCTCCATGCAAATAGAGTCCTTGCTGATTACAACTCCTAGGAAGTCAATTTGGTACTGATCAAAGAAGCACTTTTCTGGTTTCAGTGATAGCTGGTGCTCCTCCAATTTAGCTAAAATCTGATTGACCTGTCTGACATGGTCCTCCTTGTTTTTAGAGAACACCAGGATGTCATCCATGTAGATAACTGGTTTTTCTCCTGGATCCAACATTTGTGAAACATCCATCTTGTCTTTGGGTTCTTGTACTGACAATGGTTTCCAGCAAGATCCTGGATAATGGTTAAAGTTAACTTCTGCCATCTTCCAGTTGATCATTGGGTTGTGGTTTTTGAGCCATTCATGTCCCAAGAATAAATCTGTCTTTCCAAGTCATGCCACTCCACATTTGAGTATCTCCATGTGCTTTCCAAGGGTTAGCTGGAACTGAGTCATGTACTCCAAGTTTCCCATAGTGTTGGCAGTCCCATCTTGTTAGGAGTGGATCCTAGAAGGCACTTTTTATTTTTCATTCTAGTGGTCAGGGACCACCATGGGAGAGTAGGAGACAGTTGGAGACTGTCATAGGAGACTAGGGGAACACTTCGCATGCACCAAGGCATGGGAGCATTCAAGAGACTACGAGACAATGGCCAGTCAAGGAGCCATCAGTATACCAGGAAGGAGGGTGACACCCCTATCGTTACGGGCGCGTTACATCAGCGTCACGAGTCACATCAAGGATATGGCATGGGTACAGCCACTGGGCCAGACAGGGCTGAGAGTGCACAGGCATAGGAGTCCAAAGTCATTATGGACACAGCCACAGAAGCCCCTATGAGGGATTAGCTCAGCACCTGCCATACGAGGACTTGAGGGAAAGGATTAGTTAAGGAGCATGGCCACTAGGACGTATATGGATAGATACATCGCAGGACCAAGACCAAGGATCGTTTAGCCATACAGAGAGCACACAGCAATGGCAGCTCTTGGTGACAGGTCTATGAAGGGTCCAGACACAGTCCAGACACAGGCACAGCTCAGACGAACCAGGACAACAGTAGAGGGAGGAAGGTCACTAGACCAATGGTGGAAATGCCGCATAACAATGAACACGAGGCAGCACTCATACTTAGCACTCATGGCATATGCTGGGAAGGTACATGCCAGCTTAGGGATATCAGACACAGATGCTGACAGCAGACTCAATGGCCAAGGGAAGGCATGAGTAATGAAGCAGGCCCAGCAGCATATAATCCTATACATGGATATATGCACACTGATGAACCATAAAGTCGGGACAGTCTAGGGTGGTCCACAAAGATCCAGGATTAGCTAAAGGCAGCCAGTTAAGGGATGGAGTTGTCGTGGGAGGATTGCGCTCATATGTGCTCTCATGAAACATGCACCAGACAATAGGGATGGGCACTGGAACATGGAGGGAGTGTTGATGGTCTATGGAAGGTACCAGGGGGGATTCCCTGGAGGTATATAAAGGTCGGACAGTCATAGTCTTGAGTCCTTAAGACTCAAGATGGTTTCTCTCTCACTAGGAGTTAGTTCTCTCTAGTAGAGCCATCTTTGTAGTAGGGCTTGTAATACAGCCTGTGTTTCGTCTCTGGAGTAACACTCCACCTCTGCGAGGCTTTGGGGTTTTGTTCATGAGTGAGAGCTCATAACACATCTGTGTTGTACACCAGCACAGCTCAAACAAGTCATTGTTTCTCCAGACTGTGTCTTTCCACAAATTTGTCATTGACACAAGACATTGTGCATCCAGAATCCAGCAGCATTTTGACTTTGATCTTCTTCTGCATATCCAAGGTAGTGATTATTCCACTTAAGTTAAGCTCCATCTTTCCAGATCCTTTCATGGCTTTTTCTCATAGATGCACCAAGTTCCAAAGTGTGTCCTTCTCACTCATGTCATTTAGCTGCTTTATCAGGAGTTCATCCACCTCCAAGATCCTTTTTTTGTTTACCCATTGTTTTAGACAGTCCACTGCCTCTTCTTTTGGTTGCTGCAATATTCTTCATAAGACCCACAGGGCTGTCCAGGTTTTGAGTCAATTCTTTTTTGCACTTATGTGTAAATTCCTCAGACAGTGTATATCACTCCTGCATTTGTAGAGCAAGTCAGGAAGTTGGATTCCAGAATCCATATATGTTTTTACACTGTCTCAAATACTAATTACAGTAGCCAATGTTTTGTGCTCAACTATTGGATTTCACCAAAACCCTTCTCAACCCCAAGTTCTTTCCACTGATCCTTGGTTAATTCTTCCACACTAAGACTTTGAATGGCTCATTTGCCTTTGTCCCATGTCTTTTTTCTCTCCTTGCAATCCTTTGCAAAGTGACCATCCTTTCCACAATTGTAGCAGGTAATTCATTTCTTCTGTCTACAATCCTTGCTCCAGTGTCTGGCTTTTCCACAGTTGAAATATTTCAATGATGGAGTTTTAGCTTTGTCCATGTCCATGGCATTAGGGTCAAAGTGACTGGTCAAGGGAGTTGGTGCTGGGGCTGGGGCTCTGAACTGAAACTGGGGTTGTCATTCTTTGTTGTATGGTCTTTCCTGGTAGTTGTTACTGACTCCCCTTTTTGTGAACCCATAGGTTTCATTCAACTTCCTGTAAGCCCTGGCCAATGCAATCACCCTGTCTTGGATCATTTGTAATGTGGCATTTTCCCCAAGTCCTCCATGGCATATTAATTCTTGTCCCAGAGCTGGATGTAGATGTCCTTTAAAGTGCACCACCAAAGCTGTGTCATTCCATTCTACCAGAGGGGTGAGTGTGTTAAATTTGATCACATAGTCCTCAACTAATGTGTTCCCCTGGTAGAGTCCTAATAACTTTTCGACCGCTTTTTCTTTGGTTTCCATGGACATGAAGAATTCATACATCTGTTTTTTGAAATCTGCCCAGTCCTCAAAAGGGAACTTTTTGTTTAAAGGTGCTCATTGCCATGTGAGACTGTTGTCAGAGTCCCATCCATCATTGTATTCTTTCCAGGGTAAACCAGCTCTCCATCCACATGTTTGGATTTTTTCCTCCATCTCATTTACTGCTTCCTGGAATGCTCTGAGTTGGACTCCACTCCAATTGGCTGCTTGGTTATCTTTTCTGCCCTTGATTCAATATAGGCATATTGACACCTTTCACAGATCTGACCTTTCTCTTGCCAGCATGAAGTACATTTCCATCTGGTGTAGCCATCCATCTACTGTCCTTGGATCACCCTGGTAATAATTGGGCATTTCCATCTTTGTTAAAGGACTCAGTTCTACTCAGTGAGATGTGTGGTATTCATTTATCATGTCTGCAATAGTGTTTCCTATGGCGATTGCCATCTGTTGTCATCTGTTTGCCTGGGCATTGATCTGATTCTCCCATGCTGTGATAGCTGCTGGGTTGGCTGTGTCTGGTAGTGGTTGTATTGTCTGTACATCTCTCCAATGGTCATTCCACCCAAGGATTGCATTGTACAATAGCATTGCCATGTGAGGGTGAACTGGAAAGCTCCAAGATGATGAGAACTGTATCCATTCCACATCATTTCCTTCATCCATATCCAACCATTGGGTTCACCCAAAACTCTTGCCAAGTGCCACATTTTGTCATGGCCCTTAGTTCATTGATAATAGATGGGTCAGTACTCATCCATGAGTTCAGGGTCCCATCTGTAGACTTGTCAGATTGTCGGGTATGCTGGCCATTTATATACATTCCATTTTTTCTGTTTGACCAGCCATAAGTAACAGTACCCTGGGTATTTGGGATGGAGGTGATTTAGATCATGGGTGGAAAGTCTGGGTTGATCACTTCATTTGCAAGGACTTATTTCAATGAGAGCTGCCACTGCATCTGAGCATGCTGGTTGCTTCATTGCTTCCCATTCTACTTCTTCTTCCGATGTTGGGGTCATTCCCCATGCGAGTTCCTTGTCTTCTTCTTTCATGTCTGCTCCTACTTGTAACACTCCATGTCCCTTAAGGATCATTAATTCGACCATGTCCCATCCATTGGCATCATTTCCATGGCTTAGTTCCACATGAACTATGTCATCCTGTTTCATGGTAGTCCATTGGATCTGGACCCCTTCATTTTGGAATTTCCTTTCCATATTGAAGATTGTGACAAGTTGTGGGTACACAGGCCATTCATAACGATTCCAATACCTCTGTTTAATGAGGTGCAGATAGCAGAATCCTGGGATTGCTGGCAAAAATTCCCCTGGAACTGGTTTGAGACTGATTGTCCACCAAAAGCCCACTGAAGATCCTGAGGCTCCTAGCTTCTTGTGTCCCATTCCAAGGCTTAACAGAACTTCCATGTGAAACCATCCCCTCATATTACTGTTGTAACACTCGATGTGCAAGGTGTCATCACATCCATAGTTTTTTCAGATGATAGTGGTGACATCAACATTTCTGAGCTCTTTATCCCATGCACAGATCTGGTGTAACTGAGGGTAGGCTGGCCATTGGAATTCATTCCAGTATCTTTCCTGTATCAAGACCAGGTAGCAGTATCTGGGGATATCAGTACATCTGTACTCATCTGAGGTCTTCCGCAGGTCTTCTGTGCTAGCTACAAGCAACTCTGCTAACTCCACAATTATCCGCTATAAGGCAAGCATTGCCCACACCCAATGACCAAGTCATCTCCCATGTATGCCATCCAAACCCCATGCTAGTCAGCCATTTGCATCTGATAAAGCACCCTGTTGGCCAATCTGCATAACATTGTCAGCCAGCACAGCTTAGGTCACCAGAGAAGGGACTGTTGCCATCAATACTATATCCATGTTAGGAAGGATCTGCATTCTATGATCCAAGGGTCACCCCTATGCAGCTGCCACGTCATCCCTAGTAACACACCAACATAGTGGATCAGGACCCTAGTGGACAAGTAAACCCATCAGCCAATGACCAGCTACAGTATAGACCAGTCAGGTCCACAGAAAATAGAGAACAGGGACACATCAAGCCAGATGAATCCCAGAGTTGCTGCCAATGGTGATCAGCAATGTCTATTTCCAGTCTACAACTCTATTAGTGTCCCATGTCAGGTTGCAATATTGGTTCCCACTGTGGCACTCCTATACCACCATTGTGTCCCTCAGCTAGCCCCATTGCATGAAGACTTTCAAGACAGATTTGGATATACAGTTGCAAGGTGAAAATTTACAGAGTTACTTCGTTATTGGTAGGATAGAAAAACATATATAAGCTCCTGTACAACACTTAGAAAAAAAACAATATAGTACACCCCAGTTCCTTTGAGTCTCAGTTTCGTCATGCTCTCCTTGTCTTGTCCATGTCTCTGAAGCCTTGTTATACTCACCCACAACATCCTCTCATAGTCCACCCAACCCTGATCAATCGCAGGCATTCCATTCCTTCGACATCTCCACCAGTACCCTGTCAGCAAACCCACCAGAACAGCCCCACTCAGAAGAATCAAGCCCGCTCACCTTGTTGCCATCAGAACTTCCACAACCATTGCCAAGCCCACCACCAGTTTCCTCAAGCTCAAGCAGTTCCAGTTCCAGTTTCTCAACCTCAAATCCCAACAACCTAGTTCCACCTCTGACAGCCAAGATGGCAGACCATGTTCAATCTACCAAGCCCATGCCCACTCACTATGCCACCACCACACCACACTTTGATTCAAACCAACCCCACCACCTTCTGCACCACCTCAACAAACTCAAACTATTGTTTAGCAAAGCTGGCATCACCTCCATGCAACAGAAAAAGGTATATGTGCTATGTTATCTCCATGATATGGAGTATGATCTATGGGGAGGAGTTGACACCTTCAACACTGCCTCTACATATGAGGCTTTTAAAGCATCAGTAACAGTGCTATATACCAGGGTGATCAATGAGCATGAGCACACACAGGTGGATTTAGACCACTTAATCGAAGAAACACTCTGGCTCAGAATACAAACAGCAGAAGACTTGTACAGCTATTACCAACAATTTCTGGTAATTACAAAATATCTCATCAAGAACAGGCAGCTCTCAATGTGCCAACAACATGAATATTTCTTCAAAGGGTTCCAGGTCCACATCAGCACAGAGATGTACCAGTACATGCATAGCCAGTACCTGAACATGCACCACAACGACCCCTACTCCCTCGAGCAAATGTTAGTGGCCATGCAAGAGGTCATCCAGGGTGCATCATTTTATGATAAACTAATCAACAAGCCCACTGCACCCCATACTGCGAGGCCAGAGTATCCCACCACCTACCCTGCCAATTCTGTGTCAACCCTGCCAGCCAAACACGAGCCAGTAGCAATGCCTGGCATGAAGACTGAGGACATGTTCAGTCTAATGGAGAAGATGATGCAGAGTTCATTACAGATGCAAATGATGCTACAGTCCCTCACACAATCACTCACCACAAACCAGATGCATGTGCCAGCCCTGTGGAATTGGTCGCACCTACATCGCAGTTGGCTTTCTCTTGAGTCAGTGCAACCCCGACAGGCCCTCAGTCCACTATTACAACCATTTTGGATCGATTATGCTTAATGAAAGCGAAGCTTGTTTCTCGCAGCCTAAGCTAGCAATTTATGGACTCTATCACACCTTGAAGGCATTAAAGTTGTACCTCATTGGAGTACAGAATCTCATTGTTGAAGTGGACACCCACTACATCAAGGACATGCTCAAGAACCTGGATATTGAACCCTTGGCTTTTATCAACTGCTGGATCCTCTCAATTCTCACTTTCCACTTTGAGCTGGTCCATGTTCCTGAAAAATTACACACCCCTGATGGATTGTCAAGATGCCCACAACAGCCACTCAATGAGCTGCCAAGCAAGGACAAGGACGAGGAGTTTGACAATTGGATCAATAATTTGTATGGGTTCATGCATCAGATTAACAAAGTTTCTAGAGGCTGTGCATCAAACTTGCCCCACAGACAAGAAAAGACCAACCCCAACATCCAGAAGACCCTCTTGCACTACAAAACCACCAGGGAACACTGCAATTGTCACCCAGCCACCACCTTCACCTCTGACTCAGCTCTGCCCAACTCCAGTAACCCTGTGCTACCACTCATGGAAGGGTCAACAGACAGGATGTACAAAGAAGTTTTTCCGTGGCACATCAACACTTCTGGAAAAGATGAGGCACAACTTTTACTCATCAAGCAATTCTTAATGGAATTGGAAAGACCCATGGAGGTGTCAGATGAGGAGTGGCCTAGCTTCACATGGTATAGTATCAAGTTTTTTGTCCATGCTGAACAATTATGGTATAGGGACAAGGATGGAGCTCACAATGTGGTGGTAGAAACACAGAAACAGCTTAGTGTCTTATTCAACTATCATGACAGCTTAGGACATTGAGGATATTACACTACTTGAGCAGCAATCATGGAACGGTTTTGGTGGCCACAGATGCAGGACAATATCAAGTGGTACATCAAGTCCTGCCATGCATGTCAAGAGCAACAACTACAACAGTTCCATATTCCACCAGTTGTTGTTATGAACATATCTCATGCCCCTATCCTTTTACAGTAATGATGTCAATGATGATTATGAAGATATGGACTTAGAGGGTCAGGTTATATTTTTCTTTTCTTTTTCTCTTTCTATTTGGACTCAAACGTATAGATACAAAGGCCAGGACAAGACGCCACTAGGATGGGAAGCTTATGCGAAAGCTGCAGCCCTTATATGGAAGGAGGTTAGGTCAGCACCGGCTATGGGACTAGACCAAGTGCTGACTTAGGAGATGGCCTGATGATGGGCCTACACCATGGAAGGATACATGAGCAGCATGGTGCCTGAGGGACGACATGGGAATGTCAGAAGGTACCAGGGACTTGGTACTGACATTGGCGGGAACAGCTGAGGATGCTATACAATAAGTGCTGCCATATATGGGGAGATTGGGCTGGTTATGGTCATATGGGTGCAGGTCAGTAGCTGCACATTGCCTTCTTATTGTGAGGGGCTTTAGCTGTGCGCTGAGTGCACACAGACCATGGAGAGACTTTATAAGGGCTGTAGTTTAGCGTAGACATCCCTTAAGTCTCTAGATAGTTTTTGTCACCTAGACATTACTAGACAGAGCAATTGGATTCGTCTTTGGCTTAACCAGCCATCACTGTGGGAGGCTTGTGGTTGTGTTTAGGGACCTCCTAACATACATAATCTAGAGACTTACCATTCTACCCTGTTGGTCGCATAGCACTGAGTACTATTTACTCATCATTGCTCACTGCATCAGCAGCCTAGTTTCAAATCTGAGAGGTAGTAACCATGCAGCCTGCGACCTCTCTAGGCGACATCGACTTCAACAACACTACTTACTGTTGACAGGCACTGTTTAAGTGTCCTCAATACACCCCATTGGGCCTGACAACAAACCCTACTTGGGTAGTCTACACACAGTAAAGGACGAGATTACTAGTTTGCCAGGAGAGTGTAGGCAGGAGTCCACAGATGTGCCCCGGGTATAGTAAACCTTTACTGCTGAAGAGCTCAGGAATGAGTGAATACATTTGATTTACATTGTGTATCAAGGCTGATACAAAGTTCCTCTCACACTCCCTGTACAAGCAACCCCTACCTGATTTCGGGGTTGATAACTTGGCACAAAGATAGAGAGGCGAATTGGCAGGCACATGTATTTTGATAGCTTGCGGACCCATGACACAGCAGACAGTAACTCTCCTGTTTCCCAGGAGACATCATTGGCAGGCATGGACTATTTCCAGACAGCCAGAAGAACAGACCAATTGTCAGTGGAGGGCCTGAAGTCGGTTGAAGATTTTATTTTTAGGAACACATATATGAGAGGGCATGCGTTGCCAATTCAATTACATTTTACCTTACGCCCAGGCAACACTTTTGGAGATTGGATGCATCTTCGAAGCAGACTGGGTTACCGATAGTGACAAGGTCTCTACTAGACTGACAGAGATGACCGGCAATACTATTTACCGCTGCTATGATAACCACATACAACTGTGGTGGGCATTCTTAAAAGAAAGACGCAGAGAGAAATGCATGCTTGCACAAGAGATCATCCAGCAATGTGAAGCCGAGGAATCATGTATTCAGGCAGAGGCATGGGATGCCTTACTAGAACAACGGGCAGCAACTTGAGCTGTGTTACAGGCAAAACAGGCCCTCGAGAGAGCACACAGGGAATATCTTACCCTGACCAACTTGCTTAACAAAACATTTAAAGGGGATGCATCCAGTCCTATATGGAAGGCACTCATGGCATCGGAATATAACCAATGGCTGATGATAGTCATTGATGGAGAGAAGGCCATCCAAACTACAGAGTGGAAACACACACAATACACTATGAACGCCATACAAAGGAGTTGTATGAGCACGAAGGCATGACAATGGAACATGCTGACTGGAATGCGCTAATGCATGCGCTTAACAGAAATATATGTATCAGGAGAAGAGCAACCAGTGTGAGGAGTCACAGCAGCAGTTCTGGACGAAACCCTGTATGGGTGTCCAACAATAAATGAGTGGGGATGTAACAACCTAAACCCACAACTAGCAGGATACTGTTACCTTTGGCTGATAAAGGAACAGTACTGGAATGAATACAAATGGCCAGCATATCCTACAATCCAGGAAGTATACGAATGGGATCCTGAACTCAGGAATAAATATCAACCCATATACTGGAGGCAAATGAAGGGGTGTCACAACATGTGGCATCTTGTTCGAGTATCAGGAGGAGCTCTTGGCTGGTCATGAGTAAAAGAAATGTTGAAGGAAGGCAATGGGTCACATCTACTCGGAGCTTTTAGATTCACGGTCAGGATGGCTGAACAAATACACAGAGCCATGAATGGCTGGGAACAGCACTGGAGTACCTCCAGGACTATTAGGCCCTGTTCGCCAACTAGACCAGCAGCAGTTCGAGCTGCACAAGAGGAGGCAATCCATAGACAAATAGAAAATCGACAGGTGGCAGTTACAGACATAGGTCTCACCATTGCCAATATGATAAATGCCTACCAATGGTCTAATCAGGTGGAACCTGGTCCCCTTACAAAAGCTGAAATGCCCAATTACTATCAGGGTGATTCACAAACTGTGGATGGATGGTTACGTCAAATGGAGACATACTTTATGTTGGCCAAAGAAAAAGAGCCATTGCAAAAAATCTCAATCTGCCTATACAGAATAAAAGGCAGAAAAGGAGACAGAGCAACAGACTGGAGTGGGGTGAAACTCAAAGTGTTTCAAGAAGCGCAACAGGAGTTTCAGAACGGAATAAATAATAGTGGCTGGAGTTCCAAGTTGGATTGGGCACAGCTAAATGTGGGGGAAGCTACCAATGATAATCAGGCTTGGAGGAGGCAGCCTCTCAATAAACAATTCCCTTTCATGGATTGGACAGACTTTAAGAACCAGATGCATGAGTTTTTCATGTCCACTGAAACAAAAGAAAAGGCAATCGAGGCGCTTTTAAAACTACAACAGGGAGTGGTGATAGTCGAGGACTATATCGTCAAATTCAATTCCCTCATATCATTAACTGACTGGAATGATCAAGCTTTGATCTCGCAATTCCAGAATCATCTTAATCCGGCATTAGGCAGAGAGTTAATTCGATATGGAGGGTTGCCAGACAGTGCCACTTTGCACCAGATCCAGACATGAGTAACGGCGCTTGCACAGGCTTGGTGAAAGGCTAACAAAGCTTACGGACTCCCTAAATCGCAAGGGGAGCACAAAGAACAAACACCGGCTACTAGTGGTCACCTTCAGTCCCAATTTCAAGCATCGCCCCCTGCAGGGCATTCATGGATCAAAAAAGATCCTGACACAATGGACGTCGATAGAAAGAAGCAGGCAGTCATATGTTCTAACTGTAAAAGGAGAGGGCACTCAGGAGAAGAGTGCAAGTTACCAAAGAGAAGGGTGACATGTTGCAATTGCGAAGAGGATGGCCATACAGTACTAACTTGTACTAAGCCGAAGAGGATCATAATGGGAGAAAAAGGCAAAAGAGCCATATGAACCATTGTAGCCAGAGACATGATGGCAGAGGAGTATCGGGAGCTTGGAAAGCTCCAGGGTTTTGCAGAAAGCCAGCAGGCGAGCACTCTGCACTGCTGGCAGCTACTCAGGATTCAAAGAGCGATGTACCAGAGTACGAAGACTCCCAAATTAAACTGCTGGAACTACTTTACGAATGCAGTGGGAGTGTACATCACTTAAGAAACCTAAGAGTGAGTGCAAAACGAGGGGAATGTCTAAAAGCATGGACACCCCAGTGGATGTTATGGAGAATTTGGGAACAGCCCAAAAATATAGCAGTGGAGTGCCTACAACAGTGGGTACATGAAAAACAAGTAAAAGAAGCGGATGGACAGCTGGTAGACCAGCTAAATGCAATGACAGAGGCAGATGCCCTATGGAACCTGGTACACCTATGAGAGAAAAAGGTGCAGGGAATGGGACAAAATGAACTAGATTTGAAAGGAGTCATAATGACTATGGACACATTAAAAACAATTAATGTGAATATGTTATTAGACTCAGGATGTACAGGATCCTGTATCAGCAAGGATTTTGTAGAAAAACACCAAATAGCGAAACAATGCTTAGTCTGACCAGTACCAGTGTACAATGTGGACAGAACAAAAAATTCAATGGGTGCTCTGGAATACATGGCAGAAGTCAAACTGCATATAGGAGAGCATGAAGAAATAATAGAATGTGCAGTAACACACATTGGGAAAACCAATCTATTCCTAGGCTTTGATTGGTTAAGACTTCACAACCCAACGATTAACTGGAAAAAACAGTTGTTGGAGTTCAACCGGTGTCCAGGAACTTGTTGGAGATCTTTGTCGGTTCAAGAACCAGAAGATGAAATCGATGCAGCACGATGCTTAGAGGATGGAGAGCAGTTGTTGGCAGTTCACATTGGTGAACCAGAATTACGCATTCAGGCGTATGCCTCGACAGCTACAAAGATAGCAGCAGAGGAGGCGGAGAAAATGAAAAAGCGAACTCTGGAGGAAACAGTCCCCAGACATTACTTAGGACATTGACAAGTTTTTGAAAAAGAAACTTTTGATGAACTACCACCATGGTGGCGATGGGATCACACTATTGAGTTGATCCCCGGGTCTAACCCAGTTGACTGCAAGATATATCCATTGAATAGGGATGAGCAGCAGCAGCTGGACGAATTTTTGAAAGAGAACTTGGACTCTGGATGGATCCAGCCAAGTAAATTGCCAATGGTGTCGCCTTTCTTCTTCATCAAGAAAGATGGAAAATTGCGACTGGTACAGGATTACCAGAAGTTAAATGAAATGACAATAAAAAATCGCTACCCACTCCCACTCATAGGGGAGCTAGTCGACAAATTATCACAGGCAAAGGTCTTCTCCAAAATGGACATTCGTTGGGGCTAACAATGTGCGCATTAAGGAGGGAGATGAATGGAAGGTGGCATTCCGAACCAATAGAGGACTCTTCAAGCCTCTGGTCATGTTCTTCGGACTAACAAATTTGCCAGCAACATTCCAAACTATGATGAATGACATATTTCGAGTTGAGATAGTGGAGGGATGGGTCATCATTTACATGGATGACATACTCATATTCTCTAAAAACCAGGCAGAACATACAGTTCAGGTTAACTGTATCTTGAAAACGCTCAAGGAGCACAAATTGTCACTGAAACCAGAAAAATGCTTCTTTGACAAAACAGAAATGGATTTTTTGGGGGTTGTCATTAGCTGAAAACTTGGTCAGGATGGAACCTGCCAAGGTTAAGGCAGTAACCAAGTGGCCAAAGCCTACGTGCAAGAAGGAGGTCCAGCAATTCTTGGGCTTCATGAACTTCTATAGGCGCTTTGTGAAAGACTTCACCAAAGCAGGCAAAACCCCTGACTCATCTTACTGGAAAAGACGAGTGGAGATGGACGGAGCTACAAGATGTAGCTTTCAAAAAGTTAAAAAATACTATTGTGGAAGAAGTGGTGTTGCAAATTCCAAACAAAGAGGGCCAGTTCAGAGTCAAGGTGGACACCTCAGACTTTGCTATTGGAGGAATCCTATCACAACAAGTGGAAGACAACAAGTGGAAGACGGTTGCTTTCATTTCAAAGTCACTTAATGATGCCAAGAGAAACTACGAGATCTATGATAAGGAGATGCTTGCAGTTATGCATGCAGTTTTATGAATGGTCCCATTACTTAAAGGGAGCCAAACACACAGTGGAGGTTTTGACGGATCACCAAAACCTCACATACTTCAGGAAAGCGCAGAATCTAAACCGGCGACAAGCATGATGGGTCACGGACTTGCAGGAGTACAATTTCGTGATCAAACACAGGAGTGGAAAGTCCAACACAAAGGCAGACTTGTTGTCATGATGGGCAGGACATGCCTGAGGAGAAAACAATAATGAAGGAGTGGTTCTGCTGAAAGAACACCTCTTTGTACAAGTGTTCGATGATGATTGTGCCATAGACGACATCATAAAAGATATCAGGGAAGTGCCTAGACAGCAATGGGAGACACAGGTTGTCAAAGGCCTCAAGAAGGCTGGAGGAGATTATAAAATAGACAAGGGACTTGTCACCTGGAAAGGGAGAGTTTATGTACCGGTGGCTGTGGCATTGTGAGAAGATATTATCGCAATCCACCACTCTTGGGGACACTTGGGCATCGCAAAGACATTGGAGTCTTTGACGCGAAACTTCTGGTGGTCAAACATGCGTGAAGATATAGAGCACTATATACCTGGCTGTGAAACTTGCCAGAAGGCGAAGCCTGATTGAACAGTGTGCACGGCACCTTTATGACCTAATGAGGTCCCCTCTGAACCATGGGAAGTCATATCAGTGGACTTCATAGGACCCTTACCTGAGTCAAAGGGTAACGAACACAATCATGGTGGTGGTGGATAGGTTCACCAAAAAATCATACTTCTTGCCAACAACGAAGGAAATTACATTGCAAGGAACAGTGGTGTTATTCAGAGATAACATGTTCCAGGAGCATGGCCTCCCAAGGAAAGTGATTAGCAACAGGGGGCCTCAGTTTGCCTCCAAGTTTATGGACAACCTTTATGGAATGCTGGGGATCAAGGCCAACAGATTGACTGGCCTACCATCCCCAAACGGATGGACAAACGGAGCAGGTGAATCAGGAAGTGAAGGAGTTCCTGACCATTTTTGTGAACAACCGACAAGACAACTGGAGCGATTGGTTGTCAGTGGCACAATTCTGCCACAATGATCGAGTTCACTCAGCAACAGGATTCACCCCATTCTTTATGAACTATGGACGACACCCCAACAAGGGGTTAGACCCGACTTACATGCCAAAGGCAGTAGTGGTGGAACAGCTTGCTGAGGAGCTAGAAGATGTACATGCAAAGGCAAAGAAGGCCTTAGAAAAAGCCACTCAGATCATGAAGGAGTGCTATGACATGCATCACCGAGAGGCGCACAAGTATAAACCTGGCGACAAGGTTTATCTTAGTACGGAGAATCTACTGGTTATTCGAGCAACTAAGAAGCTCAATGGAAAATTCGTCAGTCCATTGGAAGTCCTTGCCAAGGTTGGCAAGTCATCTTATAAATTAAAAATCCCAGCATCATGGAAGGTTTATAACAGTTTTCAATGAAGTCTTGTTGAAACTGTACAGGGAACTGGTGTTTCCCAGACAACAAGCAAAAGCAGCAGCGCACAAGGATGCGCAGATGGTGGAGGAGTCCCAGGAGGATGAATATGAAGTTGAAGAAGTAATGGACAGTTGTGTCAGCGGATGAGGCAGTGGGAGGTTGGAATACCTCATTAAATGGAAAAATTATCCAGTGGAAGAGTCCACCTGGGAACCAGCAGAAAATGTTGCCAATGCACAGGCGAAAGTTAAAAAGTTTCACAAAGAAAATCCAGATGCACCTAAATGGATCAGAAACCTCAAAGATGGGAAGGTGTACATACAAACCACCATAACGAGCCCCTGACAAACCCCTAGTGCACCAAGGCACCAACAAAGTCAAGGGACCCATTGGAAGGATTGACAGAGACTATTTGGTTGGGAAGATGGTCATTTTGGACCAGAGTACCTCCAAAACATGGAGCGCAGATGGCACCACTGGAAAGGAACCTGGAACACAATTATGGAGTTACTGGATGATACTGATGGGACTGTTCTCCAGAGATCTGGAGTGTGGTGGGCAGTCACCTGTGCTTGATTTCCCACTAAGGGGAGAAAAAGAAGAATTGGAGGAGGAGCATCAAGCAGCATGCAAAAGACACTGAGTGTCTTCAAAAGAAAATTTTAAAAAGGATGAAGAAACCAGAGACTGCTAAGGAAAGCAGCTGAGTCAGAAGAGGACTGACAGAGAAGGATCAAGGGTGCTGCACACCCTACAAAGGAATTGATAAAGTGGAAAAACCACCATTGAGGAGGTGGAAGATGAAGATTCAGAATGATCGGGCTTGATGCCTGAGGAACAGAGTGAGCGGTTGCACTGCTTCTATGAAAAAATGAAAAACTGATCCACACTATGTGGATGCGGAGATGTCAGCCTCTTGGGATGCTGAGGCCTTAAGGGGGGGGATGATGTTATGAGCATATCTCATGCCCCTATCCTTTTACAGTAATGATGTCAATGATGATTATGAAGATATGGACTTAGAGGGTCAGGTTATATTTTTCTTTTCTTTTTCTCTTTCTATTTGGACTCAAACAGTATAGATACAAAGGCCAGGACAAGACGCCACTAGGATGGGAAGCTTATGCGAAAGCTGCAGCCCTTATATGGAAGGAGGTTAGGTCAGCACCGGCTATGGGACTAGACCAAGTGCTGACTTAGGAGATGGCCTGATGATGGGCCTATGCCATGGAAGGATACATGAGCTGGCATGGTGCCTGAGGGATGACATGGGAATGTCAGAAGGTACCAGGGACTTGGTACTGACATTGGCAGGGAACAGCTGAGGATGCTATACAATAAGCGCTGCCATATATGGGGAGATTGGGCTGGTTATGATCATATGGGTGCAGGTCAGGTAGGCTGTGCATTGCCTTCTTATTGTGAGGGGCTTTAGCTGCGCGCTGAGTGTGCACAGACCATGGAGAGACTTTATAAGGGCTGTAGTTTAGCGTAGACATCCCTTAAGTCTCTAGATAGTTTTTGTCACCTAGACATTACTAGACAGAGCAATTGGATTCATCTTTGGCTTAACCAGCCATCACTGTGGGAGGCTTGTGGTTGTGTTTAGGGACCTCCTAACAGTTGTCGCCATCCCTGCACCAATATTTGCTAAGGTATACATGGATATGATGCACCTCCCACTGTCTAATCAGTATAAGTACTTGATTCAAGCCCACTGCTCCCTCATGCATTACCCTGAATACCACACCTTATGTTGAGAGACTGCTAACACTATAGGAGACTGGATCTTCGAAAACTTGATATGCCATTGGGGAAGCCTAGTCAAGATTGTCACGGACAATGGCACACCAATACTGAGAGCCACAGAGTACCTCACCAATAAGTACCACATCTGCCACATCTGCATATCAGGTTACAACTCCCACACCAATGGAATTGTTGAATGCAGTCACTACAACATCCAATAGGTGCTGTACAAAGCAACCGAGGGTAACAAATTACAGTGGTCTACAGTGTTACATTCAGTATTCTGGTCGGAATGTGTCACAGGCTAGGCATTGCATGGGAGTATCACCTTACTTTGCAGTTACCAGAATGCAGCCGCTACTCCTGCTGGATATCACTGAGGCTACCTACCTGTTCCCACCACCCTCTGCATTCTTATCAACCATGAAGTTAATAGCCTGCTGTGCCATGGAGTTGCAGAAGCATCATGCCCAAACAGAGGCTCTCAAGGAAAAAGTCTATCAAGCCTGTGTAGCTGCAGCAAAACGGTTCAAGCAAGAGCACCCAACAGTCATTAGAGATTTTGACTTCCAACAAGGGGACTTGGTCCTGGTCTGCAACACAGCAATAGAGAAATCGCTCAATAAGAAGATGCGCCCCTGTTACATCAGTCCCTATGTGGTTCTATCCTGTAACTGCAGAGGAGCCTACATTATTTGCAAGCTCAATGGCACCATACTTGATAGGCCATATGCAGCATTCCACATAATCCCCTACTTTGCCTGCAAGAAACTGCCCATACCAGAAAATGTGCTCAACACTTCTGAGGAACATGTCTGGGACATGTCCAATTCCAGTTCTTTAGGTGATGATGACCCAATCAACCTGATGTGAGCAAACAATGAAGACGATGAAGACTCAACTGGCTATCCTTCTGACATAGAAGAAAACGAAGAGATGTACAATACTTAGATGACAACTCCCAATTCCACACAAATTCCGCCAACTCTGCACTGTTTAATTCTTGAAAACATACCCTGGACCACTAGTAATGTTTTTATTCATTTTTCACCTACTTTTACCTACTTTGTCTCATCTGTAATTTCGATACAGACTCCTTGACCATTATACTTTCTGACTGAAGGCTACTAATTCATTTCACAGCAAGCAGGGAAAGATGTGCATTGATCAAAATATAGCAAGAAATACATATACAGAGGCTTGCAGAGAAACAAGACTAGCTAGGCGAAAAACGGGAAGGTGGCTCCATAGCAGAGTCACCAGTCTCATCTGTTGACCCTGCTCATTCTGCTTCAACTCGATCCAGCTCTGATTCATCAACATACTCCAGCTCCTCACTAGGTGGTATGGGACTCCAACTCACCTCAGATGTACTAGCATAGCACATCCCCACCCTTGTTATCATATGGAGTGGGCAAGCACCCCAGTGACCTTTCGAGCAAGTCCTCAATGCGACCAGAGGACCTGCAGAGGGAGCCCAGCTCCCAGAGTATTTTGGTCTGCATGTTGGAAGACCTGATGAACATTTGTGAAAGGGCAGCAAGGAGCTGCGTCTGATTGTGCAGCCACTGGTTTTGCTCATGGAGGAGCCAGTTTTGTTCTTGGAGCAGGGAGATAGCCTCCCTTCTTGAGCCTGCAGTTAACCCACCTTCCAGGATTGGGGCCCTGTCACTAGCACATGGTGGAATTGCCTCTTCCACATCCCGGATATTGTCTTCATCACTCACCATGACCACCTTCAACTTGGCCTTTTTCTTGTCCCACCCAGACATGGGAACACCACCTACAAAACACTTCTGGCAGAGGCATTGGCACTCCACACAAACTCTGCTCTTGGGCCCAGGGGCTGGGTAACAGGCTATGCCTGCCAGCTTGCACCTAACAAGATGATCAGGAAGGCATTAAAAGAAAAGAAAGAAACTCACCAGTTGCACAACACCTTGTTTGGCAATGTTGACTTGGCCCACTTGGATGGACCAGCCTCCAACCCCATGCTCACTGTGCACACCCACTTCTGCCTCCATTGAGCCCATGCAGTCTCCTTTTGATTTGCGGTGACCAGTGCTGCCAATGTTGCTTCATTGTCTTCCTCCATCATCACCTTGTCCGCTTCCACCTGTGCCTGGACCATCGCAACATCCAGAGAAGAGTCCAGTTGACACTTGGGCAGGCAAAGTTGTACCCGAGGCAAGGATACTTGCTGGTGACAGGCCTCAGCTTCCTGTCATCTCTGCTCCAATTCCACAGCTTCCTCTTCCACAGCCAACCTCCATGCCTCTTCCTCTTTGTGAGCCTTCTGTCACACTTCCTCTTCCTCTCAAGCCCTCTTGTCTGCAGCCTCTTTCTCCTCTCGCCACTTCTGCTCCGCCTCTTCTGCAGCCCTTCGCCGTGCTTCTGCCTCCTCATGAGCCTTCTGCTCAGCTGCTTCCTGTTGTTTTCTGGCCCTCTCAGCCTTTAGGGAAGCTAGTCAGGCCATGGCCTCTTCATGGGCCTTTTTCTCTGCCTCCTCCTGCATGCAGCGCTCCTCTTCCTCCCATTCCAGTTGCACCTCCATGCACACGATCTCTTCATCAGAGTTGTACTCAGGGACTTGGCAAGGAGAGGACATGGTGGTGGATATGAAGAGAGGTGGAGGAATGAACCTTAAGCTAATTCAACAGAGGCCCCAATCGCATGATCCCATGACTGGAAGTCAACATAACCAAGTAGCATGCACAGTCAAGGCCCAATTCTGTGGACCATGCTTTTCTGAATGTAGAGAAGACTTCTGCCCGCAGCCAGACCAAGATGTATCGCATGTTATAAGCACACCAGGCATCCACGCATGTTTCATTTATATTTCAGTCTCATTCATAGTATAGTTTTCCTTTCATTCATAGGTCATATCATATGAAGCGCACTGCAGCCAAAACCCCAGCAATCTTCTATCCAATCCCTTCATGCAACTGACTGAGGACAGTCAGATTTTTAAGTGGGGGGAAGATGATGAGCATTGTTCCTACATGGCAGTGTATAGGTATCAGATGGACTAGTCTCAGCACTAGACATTAGAAACCTTACCCTCGCTAAGGATTATACATGCCCTGACCCCATCACTTAACATCTGTACTCATCTGAGGTCTTCTGCAGGTCTTCTGTGCTAGCTATGAGCAACTCCACTAACTCTGCAATTATCCACTATAAGGCAAGCATCACCCACACCCAATGACCAAGTTGTCTCCCACATATGCCATCCAAACCCCATGCTAGTCAGTCATTCACATCTCATAAAGCACCCTGTTGGCTGATCCACATAACATTGTCAGCCAGCACAGCTTAGGTCACCAGAGAAGGGACCATTGCCATCAATACTATATCCATGTTAGGAAGGATCTGCATTCTACGATCCAAGGGTCACCCCTATGCAGCCGCCACATCATCCCTAGTAATGCACTGACATAGTGGATCAGGACCCTAGTGGACAAGTAAACCCATTGGCTGATGACCAGCTACAGTATAGACCAGTCAGGTCTGTGGAAAATAGAGAACAGGGACACATCAAGCCAGATGAATCCTGGAGTTGCTGCCAACAGCAATCAGCAATGTCTATTTCCAGTCTATGACTCTATTAGCATCCTGCATCGGGTCACAATATTGGTTCCCACCACAGTGCTCCTATACCACCATTGCATCCCTCAGCTAGCACCATTGCATGAAGACTGATTTGGATATATGGTTGCAAGGTGAAAATTTACAGAGTTACTTCATTATTGGTAGGATAGAAAAACATATATAAGCTCCTGTACAACACTTAGAAAAAAAACAATATAGTACACCCCAGTTCCTTCGAGTCTCAGTTTTGTCACACTCTCCTTGTCTCATCCACATCTCTAAAGCCTTGTTATACTCTGCATCCTGCATTCTCACTACTACACACTTGCACACTGCATAGAACATTATTATCTGTGAACTCTGCTAGTTCCATGTCTAGTAGCATTGACATCAAGCACGCTGGAGTTGATGGGATTTCATTCACGACCTCACACCTTCTACTCCTCCCTATTTCCAATAGCAGAGCAAGCTTATCACCACCACCCCACCAAGCATTATCTCCTCCTTGTATGATGACCTTGGCTTTGTTTTCTCCAAGGATTAGTCTGAGCTGCCGCTGCATATGATTGCACTGGTTGCTCAACTTTTCTTGGTTCAACCACCAGTGGGTAAACTCGTCCTTGAGTTTCTCCCATTGCCTGTTCTATTGGAACCATGGATCTGAGGTTGACTCATCAAATAGGAACTGCCTCTGCTCAGTTCTTGTTCCAGTGCCTGGATTTATTCTGTCCTCCTAGGTGCATGGTCCAAGTGTATGGTGAAATCTGAGTGAGCTCCTCTAGTCTAGTCCAATCATACTCCTTGTCATCATCCTTAATTCCTCATTCCTCAATGAGGTGGTAATGCCCTTTATGAACTGTTTGGCATATGGCAAACACAACAAAGGGGTCTTGTAACTCATTTTCCCATTGAAGGACCTCATACAGAGTTGGCCATGCTGGCCAGTGGAATTTATCATAGTACTCCAGTTTGAACAGATACATGTAACAGTATCCATCCTCCATCCATTTTTCCATTCCACCAGCAGTTTTCTGAGCTGGTCCCAGGATATTGGTGATGACTTTTGACCTCCAGTTGCATACTCAGGTTTTATGCTCCTCCCAAGTTTGCTCACAAATGTCATTTAGGAATTTGCCAAGTCCCAATTCAGAGAGGTGAGTTGGAGGTTCTGTAAGCCATCATATAGGTGATGGCACCATAAGTCCTCCCAGAGGTGTAGTGATCATATGCAGGTTGTTACGAATTCCCCACCATCTCTCATCTTGTTCCTGCTCTTGTTGCAGGTATGCATAGCTCGTGGCTTTGATGTTGCCATTGAGTGTGTGCATCAAAGCATTCCAATCCTTGTGTTCCATAACAAGGCCCTCATGAGCATATAGCTCCTCTGTGTGTTGAGCATAGTCGATTTTTTCCATGGCAATTTTATATCTGTGGATTGCCCTATCTGTGTCCTTTATCCACAAGAGCCACTGGTTATATTGTGAACCCAAGACCACCAGCCAGATGGGATTAGACATATCTCCTCCATAGTTCTTTTCCAGGATTTCCACCAACACATTGTATTCCTGGTTCACCCAGTGCATAACTTTTTCTGCCTGGACAACAGCTTGTCTGGCCTGTTGATGAGCATCATTCCAATGTGATGGTGTATAGGTATCAGACAAACTAGTCTCAGCACTAGACATTAGAAACCTTACCCTCACTAGGATTATACATGCCCTGACCCCATTGCTTAGCATCTGTACTCATCCGAGGTCTTCCACAGGTCTTCTGCACTAGCTATGAGCAACTCTGCCAACTCTGCAACTATCCACTATAAGGCAAGCATCGCCCACACCCAATGGCTGAGTTGTCTCCCATGTACACCATCCAAACCCCATGCTAGTCGGTCATTCACCTCCAATAAAGCACCCCATCGGCTGATCCACATAAAACTGTCAGCTGGCACAGCTTAGTTCACCAGAGAAGGGACAGGTGCCATCAAAGCAATATCTGCATTAGGAAAGGATCTGCATTCTACAATCCCAGGGTCACCCTTTCCAGATCTGCCATGGGGCAGCTCTATACCTGAGTGATTTGAACAGTTCATCAGACTGAGCAGTTTAGTGATCTGCCAATCAAGATTACATTTTTATCATTAACTCAGATATTGCAGAACCGAGGACTGGTAAAGTGTGTCACACTAGTGATTGTTGTCATGCCATCCAAGGCAATCACTCAAATCCCAAGTGTAGAGGCTTGTTAGGATGAGCAATGATCATTCCTGTCATGATCAAAGAGTAGTGCATTAATGTCATGATCAGATAACTATACTATTATAGAAACAGTACTATGGGCACATGTACTACTTCCCTTGTTTACCTTTGTTATGACAAAAGGGTGCTGACACATGTAAATGCTCGAGCACAAGGTTTTCATCTATGCAGGGCCCATAACCTGTTGAAACAAGCAATGGCAGCACAGAGCGAGGCTTAGTACTGTTTTAGAAGCTTAGGAGTGATGGCTCAACTATGCAATAGAGCAGGAGATTGTTTTTCAGCAGTGCTTAAGGCACTGCTTTTATACAGTTACAAGAATCACATGTAACTACCTATAATCTACCTATATCTAGTAGTGTGCAGCTCCTGGCTGCGCATTACACCATACTTGCTGTGCATGGTGTCATATTGCTGCACTTTGTACAGCAATCTGTCAATAATGGTTATATGAAACAAGTTTCATGAAGCATATATCACATGCTATTGTTTCATACAGTTCCTGGGATGAAACTCTATAATATCTGTCAAACTCTATAACAATGTCAACAGTATCCAAATATCAGATTATATTTGTGATTTAGTAAGCATTCATTAATAATAATTTATTATGATCAAGCTATGAGTTTGATACAAAGCTTCATATTTTTTGTTTTTTTTATTTTAAAAAATAGAAATTTTCATTAATAAAACTAATGTACAAAAGGTACCAAAAACTACTGGTCAGCTTGACTGCCAGAACACTAAGTATGAGAGACTGTAAAACCAAAACATAAATGAAACAAAAATGTAAAAGAACATAACTGCAGATTGACAATTCTGCAACAGTCAATTATTGAACAAGAAAATCAATATCTTCAAATGAACCCGCTGACGGGTTGTCTTTCAGAAATGTTGCAATAGCTAAGTAATTGTTTCTCATTTGAGACAAAGAAAACAAAGAAAAAAAGAAATGAGAATAATTCATGCACCTACACATGATGTGTTCCCACGAAAACCAAGGTTTAGATGTACAAAAGGGGCACCTTAAGTTGCTTCTCGGAAAAAACCTTTCTCTGAAATCTGCCAACGGCATGTGTCCAGTAACCATCCTCGTAAATCTCGCAAAAAGCATGACTTTCTTGTCACACACATCCACGAAGTGCCAACGCCTTGCACCCAAAGACAGTAATGCCTCCTTCTTCTTTCCATTCAACAGCTTGATAAAACTCGTCCCTTTAACTGCTGTAGACCTCCACAGATGATGCCAATGCCTTCCCGCATCTCTCCTGAAATGATTGGCCAATACTGCTCTTGTGCACAGCCCCCTACGTGCTGTCACAACATCATTCTCGTCCAATTTTACCACCTTGTCAGCCTTCTTGTTTTCCTTGATACCCATATGACTCAGGCACCAAGAAAGAACAATTGACTGATCTTCTCCACCTTCAAGCCATAGTTGCAACTTCTTGATTGCATTAATCAATGTATATTGGTGATCTTTCACATTCGTATTGAAGATCCCAGAGATAACTGCTTGATTGTCAACTAAAACAACCACCAGTCCTTTGACATTTTCTTCCACCAGATACACAAACATGTCTTCAAGTGCTTGCAGTTCCATTTCGAAAGCTGAAGATGCACTAAACAGCCTTGCACTCCTGATCCTCGGTCCCACAAAACCAGCGCACCCCACCCCTAAACGATATGCTCCATCTGAAGCGAAAACGCTAGTTGACTGATGCCACCTTTTGAGCTTCTGCTCGAAGCCCACCATCCATGCCCAGAAAAGGTCTGAGTCTTCTTTTCTTGGGTGACTCAAATTCACTAATTGAATGTGACTTCCAAAGACTTCTCTTATTTTCCCCCCTGGGATATTTTCCTCATTGCATAAACAAAACTCGTCCACCATGTTCGTGATGTCACAAAGTACCGGGAATGTATTTCCTGGCATATTGGTATGTCTCTTTTTCTGAAACTTTAACACTTTTGAGTGACATGGCAATGTAGTGAAGAATAAGCGGAGGATGCATAATGGATGGTGGTCATTGAGAGTGGCCAAATGAAGGCCCATTCTTTTGACTAGCAAATCGCAATAGATTCAAACCAGCGGAACTCCTAGTAAAAATTCCAAGGTTGCTGAGGGCAAAGTTCGAAAAGCTCCACTCATCCATAAAAGCGCATGCCTCTGAACTTTTTCTAGGATCGCAACCTTCTTCTTGATACCTTTCCCTTCCAAATGATACCACAGACCCACACCATATGACAATATCGGCCAAATACAAGATTTGAAAACTTGCAGGCATCTTTTTATGTCTAAACCTCGAATTGCATTTCCAATCATGCATAGAGCACTAATTGACAAAAGAGCTTTATTAGCATAGTATTTAATATGAAAATCAAAAGTCAACCCTGGATTGAAGCAGAACCCTAAGTATCTCCAAACTTTCTTGCACTTGATGACTGACTTATTTCCACTTGAATCTTCCAGCTTGATGACGAGGCTGTTAATCTGTTTCTCATAAGCATGATCCACCAAAAAATGTACTATGTAATTCTGAAGCGCTTTAGATGACTTTGTATTCTTTTTCTTTTTCTTTTTAGAGATCTTTGGGCTGACTTTATTTTCATTTATAGCCTCCTTATTTTTTAGTAATCTTTTAAAAGGCAAGAAACAAAAGAAATCTGTCTTTTCCATCTCAACAACCATTCCTAACTTTCCCATAACCACCAAGAAATCTTTGAACCATGATTGCAATTTGACAATTCCGTCCTGTAAATCAAAAGAAGAGATCATCAGATTTCCATCATCCATGTATGTTACCAAAGCTTTGTCCGACTTCCAATCCCATGCAAACTCTTTCTTGAAAACCAGCACAACTAGTAAATTTAGCATAATTGGCGAATCCGGACTACCTTGTGGGGCACCATCTCCCACTGACAACTCCGGCAACACACCTCCTCCCCAGACAAACTTTGTGAGTCTTCCTTCATAGAAAGACTGCGTAAGCTTCACTAATTCCACAGGGAACCCTTGCTTTTCCAGCATACACACCATTACATCCCCTCTCAAGGACAGAAAATATTGAGCTATGTCGACCCCGAGACACAAAGTGAAATTTCCTGCCTGTCTCACTTGTTGAACCCAATTGACGATAAACATCCCCACATCCAAAGTCAATCTTTGACGGACTCCTCCAAACTGTAAGGGGTGTAATAAATCATGCTTCGCTGCATCATACTGCAATCTCACTGCAGTCATTTTCATGAATAACTTGCCCAGACAGTTCAGAAGAGCTATAGGTCTGTAACTCTTTATTTTCGAGTAGTCGTCCTTCTTTGGTTTAGGAATAATTAAAGTTGTTGACTGCTTGAATTATGAAGGCCACACTCCCTCCTTCATGATACAATTAAAAACTTCCATGATCTGATGAAGGAAAGCATCTTCCCCAAGCATAACCTTCAAGAGATGCCAGCTTATCATGTCTGGACCTGGAGCTGATGAATTCGAAGTATCCTTGACTGTATCCAGAATCTCTAGACTTGAGAAGTCATGCCACTCCCTACTCAGTAGCTGCGGCAAATCCTTGAGGTAACTCCAGTCCACTTCTCTCGCCTTCTGTTGTCCAACAAACTGATAATGTGCTGCAGACCATAAATCATCCAGATTCTGAATTGCATTTCCTGCTGAGTCAACTACCTTCAGAAAGGCAGCCGGCTTCTGATCCTGCATCCAACGAACCGCATCCCATACCTTCCCCTTCACTACCATCTCATCCAGTTCTTGTTGAAAAGGCTCTCTTTGCTGCTTTAGTTTCCTTCCACAATGCTCTCTTGAACTGTATGGTCGGATTACTCTTGTAAGCCTCCTTTGCCATTCTACAATCGTCATTCCACCACATATTTGGGTTAGAATTCTTCTTAGGGACTTTCGCAAATCTTGCCCAAGCCTCCTGTATTCCTTTATACAGGAGATCAACGCTTCTCTGTGCTCCTTCCAAAGCAAATGATAAACTTTGGATCTCAGTGATAAATGACACTTCTTCTTCTGATGCAGCCAGGATATATGGAGCTTGAGGGCAAGCTGGAGCCCTTCTGTGTGATGAGAATCATAACATTATCACCCTATGATCTGACTTCGCTCCAATAACGTCAATTGAATAGACAAATCTTGCATCTTCCATGATGGAATCATGTGCCCAGACCAAATCCAACATGCTAGAATATATATCTCCCCTCCTCCTGTTCCTGTAAAAGGTTGGTTCAGTAACATCATTTAAGCAATTGAAACCAAAATCCATCATAGTTTCGATCAGATCCATAGAACTAGAATTATCAAAATGAACAGAATCGTCCCATATAGAAGAGTGTAAATTGAAATCCCCTTGGATAAGCACTATGTCTTTTACAAAAGAGAGACCTCGGATAAGCACCTTCAGTGCTCCCAAAGAACTCGGATTTCTGTAGACATTCAAAAATTTTTGAACCCTACCATCTGCTAGTCTGGTGATAATCATGAAGGAATTACGTAAACAGATGTGAATGTAACATGTGACTTGTGACTTCTCGTTTAGCGAAATCAACTGCCACGCCGGGTGGATGGGACTGCCATTCAGATCTTTGCCTTCCAGATGAAGACAACTGGGGACTTTTCTTAGACCTTTGACGAAAGGAAATTCTTGAATAAAAATTATGTCTGTCGAAGTTTGCTTCATTTCAAGTAATATTTCCACTTTCCTGAAAGATTTGCTCGCATTAAGAAAAAGGAATCTGAAATCCTGCATAAAACCAATCATGATGAAGAAGCCAGTTTCCAAGCTGACATGCTCGCAACGTTGGTAGAATGAACATCCTTCATGACATCTGACAGACAATCCCAAATCATACGTCCTCTTCTTGCTGCTATGTGCATCTTGTCCAATTGAATTAGTTTTTCCACATTGAATCGAAGACCGAAATAGGGACAGTCCCTACTGTTTGACACATGATGAGAGTCTCCTCCGCCTCCCACACAATTAATACAGATTTCCCTATTACACTCCTTCTGGGCCCTACACTTCCTGCAGTACATCTTGTGTTGTTCTGTTTTGTGATTCTGACTGCACCGCCCACAGGTTGCTCACCTCATGAAGCAATTAAACTTCATATGGCCCCATTTCCAGCAATGTACACACTGCGGAACAGGTTGGTTGAATAACCATTTCAAGCAGCACGCCGAAGAGCCATTGATGTTCACAAAAGTATTGCACAGATAATCTGCATTGACACCTTGACGCATGTCATAAATCTCAAGCATAACCATACCCGTTGGTCCCAAAGTTGAGAGTCCACGTGCTTTGATCCACCTGGGTAGTCCAAAGAATCTTACATCCTTCCACTTCGGGTGCACCTTGATATCCTCCAGAATTTGCTCCAGCAAATACTCGTCTCCATTCATGTCCCTAGTTCTGACCGAGCAAAACTTCATAGATGACATGGTGTGATGATTAAGGATTATCGTGTCACTAGCTGTAACATTGACGTAGTCTGCCAACACATCCACAAGAACCTTTCTCTGATCCTCTGAAATATCTGACTGGCATTTCACAATGAGGGCTTCTCGTACAGTCCAGGACACCAAAAAGATGGAATTCAGCTGATTCCCTTGAAAACTTTCTTTGGAACCCAGTAAATGCCTAATTGCCCTATCCACATTATCTGTCAGAATCTGACCATCCGCTCTTTTCCCAATTTCAAACCCTTTCAGCACATGCGCTGGTGGCTTCCAGTGCAACACATTCTTTGCCATCCCCCTGGCCATACACTTTCTCTCATGCTCCTTGTTTCACCAAGACCCATGCTTCAACAGAGCCAGAAGCAACTGAAGCAAAAGATTTCTTCCCTTCCAAACTCTTCCCACTCTTCGTTGATGCAATCAATTTAGCTGAGGAAGCTTTCGGTGTAACTGGCCACTCCTCCGAGTTTAACTCCCACTGTGTAGATTTACCTCCATCTGAACCTCCTTTGCCTTTAATGAACTTTGCCACAACCTCAAGTTGATCTTCAACAGACATCTTACAGATGCTCGCCATGGACTTAGCAAGGTCCCATACTCCTCCCAACTGCCTCACTGGAACAGTACTATTGCTCTTGGGCACTGCCGCTTTCCGCTGAGGTATGATGGATACATTGTCAAGTTTCTTCACCAGCTTAACCAAAACCTGAACTTGATTGTGGTCTTCCAGCTTCATCTTCATCTTGAGAATCTCTATCCACAGTAGAGAAACTCTCCAATGAAAGCAGCATCTGAATCCCCTAAAACCAAACCAATGGCCAAGTGGTTTGAACAGACATGTACCCAAAGCCCTTTATCCAGCTTTAAGTAGTTTTCCATTGCCAATTTATTGAACTCTGACATTGCAACAAAATCCTTCTTCACATGATCCAGAAGAAGCCACCCATTATCTGTCTGCTTGAAGCTTCCCACCATTGAATCATGTAAAGCTTCTGTATCCCAATTGTCACTGTCATAGCCACTACTTGCTTCCTCCTTGTCCACCACCATGCTCCGTGATGAGCACGTTCCGGTGTGAGGTGTTAGGTACGAACGGAATAGTCAGCACTAGCGTTGAAACCTACTCAAGGATACCAGCTGACCCGTCGCTTAGCATTCTGACTCACCAAATCTCCGCAAGTCTCCGGTAGTGCGCAACTCCGCAATCGCGATCGCATAGGCAAGGTGCCCACACTCGTCTCCGTACCCATCCAAACCTGCGTATCGCTCCGATAAAGCCCCTTCGCGACCCATTTGTCGCCGCATCAAGAAGGGACTGCGCCACTCATATCCGTGTACGGAGATGAGATCAAGTACCATATCGGATGCTCGCCCTAGCGAGCACCGCATAGGATCACCCTAGCGACGAGTAAACATCGGCGCGACCAATACGGTCTGAGGGTCTGAGGAGAATAGGAACAGGGACGGTCAAGCCGATGATCCCGAGTTCCGCACCGGCCAAGGGTTATTCATAGTCACTCATTAGCATCCCGCTCGGGTCCTATGGTTCTCAGGCATCTACATCGGTTAGCTAGCCCCATTGCCGAAGACTTTCAGACGGATTTGGATTCAGTTGCAAGTGAAATTTCGAGTCACCTGTTATAGTAGGTAGAAAACGTATTAAGTCTGAAACCTTAGAAAATATAATAGTACACCCTGCCTCGAGTCTGTCCTTCAGCTCGCCTCTTGTTGCGCCTCTGGTTGTCGTACTTGCGTAGCTGTAGCCTGTGGACAACGTATTTCTGCAGTTCCCGAGGTATGTTGCGGCGCACCGGAGTTGATGGAACTCTTCGGACTCACCCTTCTGTCTCGCTTTCCAATCGGGTGAATTTCACGGCCAACATGTATCTTCATTCCTGCTGAGCAAAATGCTTCATCTGGCTAATGAAATGGCGAAAATGGCTCTCCTTTTCTGGGCTCCAACTTTCTCCTGAGCACTGAAAATTGCTCCTACTGATTAGGCGCTTCACCTCAGTGCCACTTGTTTTACGCTTGCTGCCACTCTCTATTGCTTATATGTCGTTTCAGTCCCAATCTCTTTCTGCTGCTAGGCGCCCTTTTATTCACATTTCAAACCACTCTTCCTTCATGTTTAATGTTGCTTTAAGTATCCAGACACTTTTCCGCATCCAACATCGTTGGAATCTGTGTGATCTTGTTTGTTTTTTTTACCATACTTTTTATCCACAATGATGCCTCTGATAAAGTTGTTGGAGCAACCAAATAACCTGCTGGAGGTGGTGTCTTGAACCAAACAGGTATTTCTTGCTTACACAAAAAAAATTCACCATGATATGGCAATTCCACTGCTGATTTAGGAGAAGATGACACAGATTTGGGTCCCTCCAAATATAATTCCCTAGTGATAGTTTCATGTGCAGCCTTCTCCTTTGCTGACAAAGGTGGAACACTATCTTGCACCTCACTTGCCATCGACACCCTACTACTCTCATACTCCACCAATTCTTTACTCGGATCCACATTCCTGGCTGCCTCGAACTTTTCCACAGAATCCACTGGATTATACGAAACCCCTTCCCCACAACTTTCAATAAAAATGCGCACCTGCTCCAATTCTGCAGGTGTCGGATCAATAGATGCCATCAGGTTAGGAGCAGATGGTAAGTCAATATATGACAGCACTGGGGTAGACGACAAAAATCTTCGGCAACTAGAGGCATCTGCTGACCTCAACCTCCTTTTATCCACTTTATTTTGTGACCTAACTTTCTGCCACTTTGGTGCTTCTGTTGAGTCAGAATCCCCACTCGACAGATCTGAATCTGACAATGCGTTCATATCTTCGTCAATGTCACAACCCAGATCTGAAGGTGCCTTTATCAAAGATAATAATCTAGTCGATGGTCTGTCCAAAATACCATCCCAATTGAAGGAATCCAGTAAATGAGGTTCCACTTTTGACTCGGCCCAAACACTTCCATTTCTCAACCACAGGTTGGTTGAAGGCTTAAGCTCCACAGGTGTATTGTCCACCGCCAACAACCAGATCCATTCTTCTTCAGCCAACCTTATCTTTGTTGAAAAATAGTCTTATATAATACAAAGATTACTAATTACTTATGTAATCATAAAAGTAGACTTTGTGTCACAGTCACTCATGTAACATATCGTGGGAAGTCCACAGGTATGATTATATAACTGACTATTATTAGATTATGTTTCATATTTAACTATATATGGTATAAGGATCATAAATGACTCATGATGATTCATATAGAAGCATATGAGGTCATATAGAATAAATGATGTCATTTAGAACATCATAGAATAAGTAATAATAGATATGACTCAGAATGACTCATTAAGGTACCGAGTTTGGTAGCATAGATTAGTAATACAACCATAGATAGTAATGAACATGTAATTAGGTTAGGGTTCATAAAATGCATATAAGGAGGGCATTCTGAGCCATTGTCCTTCAGTTCAAACTAACAGACTAGTAAAGGCAAACCTTACTAAGCAGGTGAGTTGAAAGACTTGCTTAGTCAGGTGCCAGGCACTGCTGTCAATAACTTTCAACAATCTTGGCATATTCAATTGCTTCCACTAAGAGATCATCACTCAAGCTTGGGTTGAATGACAACTTTCACACGCAAAAACCTCTGCCTTGCATTAAGCCACATTTTTCGCACAAACCGATATGACCACATCCATTGAAGCCTCTCGGATTCAAGCAAACTCCACATATATCAGATCCAAGATGGACCATAACAGGATCAAGCATTGACAAATCTCTGCCCAGTTCTTGGCATAAATTGAACACCTGGTTCATAGTCCACAGAGCAAGCTCTATTGTGGACCAATATTTCTTCAATCTGAAACAAGATACCTTCCAGTAAACACCATGTAACAGTGTCCATTAAGCAATTAACCGGGGTAGATGGTAACATTGACGGGTGGCTATGAAGCACAGCCATGTCCTTCACCATGAAGGAATCCATATGCTGACAACAACGTGTAGCACCAACTTCATTGGCAGCCAAATGTTTGCATTGCTCATTGAGAAGGGTTATGGCCATGCACTGTGGCCTTTCTAACACACTTGTATTTTGCATCCCAATTGTGGGATAAGAAACTGGAATATGAATGTCGGAATTCTTCTCCATAGGAAGACGTGCAACTGGAGGAGAAAGGGAAAGGAAAAGAAAAGAGGATGATGAAGAAAAGGAGAAAAGGGAAGAGTAGGTTGTAGGTTTTATGACAGGGACTATGTAGCTACAATGCCTTCAAATATGAAGCAGTGCGTCATATACCTCTGCTAGTACCACAACCCATGGGAAGATGATGGTAAAAGGAGAAAGAGGGCTTTTTGTCAAAGCTTCATATCATTATTAATTCAACAAATTGATCTAACTCTAATAACTTTCATCATTGATCAAAATTAAATAATTAGACACCTAAGTCCTTTTAGGAATCATATTTCACATCAACTTTAGGTTTTAAAAGATGGAGGGAAGGGAATAATTAGCAATTTGCTGTGTTGTCACAATTTGTCACTCTTAGATCATGTGATGATGTTGGATGTGAATGAACCCTATCTTATACACTTTCTTTTTCTTCTCTTTTTTCCTTTTCTCATCAACATAATAATTATACAGGGCTTATTGCATTCCTTAAAGCCAACCCCTCTGCAGTGACATTCAGTGACATTGACCCTGTGGTCATGCCACCTGTCCCACTACTGCAGCAAGCTGCATTTCACTGCCTCTTTGATGACTAGGGTTCCTAGACTGGTTCTTCCTCCTTCAGTGTATTGGTCTCTTTTGTACTGTGTATGTGTGGGCTTTCTGGCTCCATTGTTTCTCCTTCATAACTTAGCTTACTAGGTTGTTGATTACTTCTCCCAATACACACACATGTCTATGCAAAAAAAAAAAAAGCTATGGCTATGTAGCTATAGCCAATAACCAGCTACAGTGACTTAGCTGTTTTTTTTTTTTTCACATAGAAAAGTATATTAAGAACTATCAAAAGTATACATGACTGCCAGAGACTTTGCCTCATGTTTATATAGGAACTTCATATGAAAAACAAAACCAAAAAAACTTTATAGTTGAAAAAAACCAACTCCTTCATTCATATCAGTTCGAGGTCAATACCTTTGAACAACCCTACAGTTGGGTTGTCTGATATAAAAGAACTGAGACAAACAAAATTGGTTCATCTCGTTTGAAAATATCCAATAGAAGAAAAAGAATTTTTATACTTCATGCACCTACACAAGATGTTCCCGCAAATAGTAAAGACTGATGGACAAAATTGACACTTCAAATTGGTTTCTGGAAAAAACCAAAGTCAATAATCCGCTGGTAGCATATGACCCAGTAACAATCCGTGAAAAAGTACTCCTTAATGCTTTTACAAGCATCAATAAACCTATGTCAATGATTTCCCATAGAAGGTTGTGCCAGTCGCTTCCTGCTGCCAGTAATCTTGAGCATATTCCATCCTCAATACGCCTTCGCTTTCCAGCTAAGCCTGAGGAGTGAAGGAAGATGTGTTCTGAGCTGATGAAGATAAGGAGAGTGACTCGAGCTCAGTGACACATTTGAGTGGAAGTTTGGATAGTATAGATGGTATCTGAGGCCAAGTTGCTGAATATAAAGGAAGCTTGAGGGATTTTAGTCTATATCCAGATAAGAAATCGATTAGGATAGCATGTAGATTCAAATCGGTGCAATAATCAACATCCATGATGGAGATGGATATGTGCAAATTCCCAGCACGTGAAAGCCATTCTTGTGCTAATGCCTTGCTCCTCTCGTTGAACGACATGATGTTGACATTGTTCCACACCTGCCTGGTATATAATGCAATCCTGCACCACCTTGAGCAGACATGTGACAAAGCTAGCTGTATCGGCAATTCCACGAATTCATCTTCAGACTTGCCATCATATAGAAAATCTTCATCCGCCAGCTCACTTTCTGACAATTTGTCAGACAACTTGGGATTATAATCTGATATCTCCAAGCAGTCTTCTGCAACAATTTGCATCATAGGTTCACCTTCAATACAACATGGGAGTATCTGCTCCAAAACATCATTTGACAGTCACCTGTGTGGTGAAAGAGCTGTTTTGAATATATTCATCGCTTCCCAAGTGTGTGCTCAATATTCCCCGATGTAGGCTGTGAAAGGCATCTATCCAAGAAGCATAAGGCTTCCTTCACATTTCTTAACATGTCATGAAATATTTGGACATCCGTACCCATGTAAACTCTATGTCTGTTGTCAAGATGCTTGGGATCAGCTGGAAGAGCAGAAGTGGTCTCCAGAAGTGCATTTTGCAGCAAAAAGGGTGCAAATTGAGGGAATTATTTGGAGGATGCAACTGTTGCCTTGTGCTGCATGACATCCATCAACAACCTAAATTCTTCTTCGATCTCCTGGTGTCAAGAATCAAGAGCCGAGATGAACTTTTGATACTTGAGATCAAACTCTGAGATGAGTTCATTCTTGCGGTGCTCAAGGTCATCAATGAATTCCTGTCTGCCCCTATCAAACCCAGCAAGAAGTTCTTGTTTAAATCATTCCAACTCCACAGAGTCAGATTGACATTGCTTTTGGTGCTGCTTGGCAGTTTCGAGCAGCATGGCAAGCTCCTCACCATTGCAGCCATAAAAACGGTAAGCTTGCCAGCAGTTTCTCAACCCACAAATGGGTTTTTGTCTCCTAGAATCAGTAACAGATGCTCTGCCATAGCAGAAACTACTGGGGAATAATGCAAAAATCATCCTGGCATTGGCTTTACACATTGTTATATGCATTGTGGTGAATTCACAGTGAAGAATGTGACTGCGTTGCACAGTCATCCTTTGATGTTACCTGCTACACCAGTTCATCTGGTTGATACTGTCACATGGTGTTTGCCAAATGGCATTTTATTTCAAATCGAAGAAATCTTAGTTCAAAACAGAGCTCAGTCAATCGACTATGATATAGGAGTTTGGTTTACTCCCAGGTTAGGATTAGAGCTGTCTAAGCTCAATCCCTTTTTGGTTTGTTTGGGGTCAGATGTTTGTGGTGTATGTTGTAATCCTCGAGGTTTCAATGGTTGCGGGCACATAGGCTTATGTGAAAAATGTGGTTTGATGAGAGGCCAGGGATTTTGCACATGCAAATTGGCGTTGGATTCAAATTTAACAGATGAATTACTAGTGGAAGCTATTGAATGTGCGAAAATCAGATCCACAGAGGAATGGATTTGGCTCTTGGCAGTTGACAATATGCCCATTGAACTCAGGCCATCGGTTAATTTGTGGAAAAGAGAAGGTTCAAGGTGGTTGGAAAATAAGGCGGAACCTCACATTCTCACTTCTTTCAATTGGGATGGGACATCTGAAAGACCATTGTCAAATTTGTTAGCTTTGATACAGGTGCCATCAGACCTTGGGGAGGACATTTCTAAGGCAGGTGATGAAGGGGACAAAGTAATGTTATCATTGGATTCGGAAAGTTCAGGGGCAAGTGGTTATGGATCCGATACAACTGCTGAGCCAGTTTGGAAAAAGGCAGGGAAGACAAAGTTTGTGTGTAGGTGTTTGAGATGAGCAGATGCTTCTAGCAAACCCAGGGATGTGTCGTCTACACCAGCACTTTCATATATTGACATCGACTTGGAACCCACAGCAGAAGAAGAGGAAGCTATTCGCAATTTTAGAAAGAGTTGCAAGGAGCCAGTCAGTTATGATGCCAAGGTGTATTTGGAAAAAGTTGAGGAGAGAATCAGGAATTCTGTTCCAAGCAAGGAATTAGTGGATTATGAGAGCAGCAGAGCAGTTTCACTTGCAGGTTCAGAGGCATCAATGCATGTGGTGGAAGCTAAGAAGGAAGAAGCGCCAGTGTCAATAATGTTGGATGCAGCTAAGAAATTTTACCAAGAGCAAGCAATAATAGCTAAAGAGCTATATTCTGATGGTCCAAAATCAGAATCGTCGTCTTCTAAATCTTCAGTAAACCTTCCATTTAGGAGAGAACTTCATCTTCATAAACAAGCCACTCCAGAATGGTTTAAAACACTGCCTCTGCCTGGTCATTTGGTAGAGCCATCGTCATTTGCAGAAGCAAAATTGTGGTTGGATTGCTACAGCAGCATGACTGTTAGTAAACTCTCGGCGGAAGATTATCGAACATACAAAGAGTGTTTTAAAGTGTCTGAGAATTTTTTGAAAAAACAAACTCAAGACACTTCTAATCGGGAGAGGACTAATCAGGAGTTGATCAATCAAATTGAGAGAATGAAGAATTTTGAGGAAAAACTCAAAATGGAAAGGGAAGCAGCCTTGTTGGAGGCTGAGAAGGAAGCGGAACATCTTAAACAAGATCATTTGAGGGAGTTTGAAAAGAAGCAGGAGATGGCTAGAGCGGCAGAGTTGAAAAGGTTGGAAGAAATCGAGTGCACATCAAAAGAGAGCGAAAGGAACAACTTCGCATTTTGACAGAGAAGCGTGAGCGTCTTAAGAAAGCAAGTAGATGATTCTCTCCACTAGTCAATGTCAGAAAGTTACAAGACGAGAAATGTTTGCATGCGCAACAGGAGCTTATGGAGAACACTTTCCATAAGCCAGAAAGTATGGTTGTGGATGAAGAAGGGGAAATCAGCAGTGGTTACAATAGCAATGAGTGGGATGTGGATTTCTTGCATGAAGAAATGTTGAAAGGTTTCAGTCAAACCAATAATGGATGGTTTCTTCTGAGGATGTTAAAAATGATTTTGTTGCTATGTCCGATTGCAACAGAAGGGCAATGAAAAGTTATTTATCACTAAACAAGAGTTTATGTGCACCAATTCGTTCAAATCATTTGGCGGTGGGAATGGTGCTGAATGAGGAAGAACTGTTGTCCCTAGAAGGGCTTGAGGCATGGATGGAGATCCTCAAGAAGAAAATGAAGCCAGAAGATCGAAACCAGATACATTTTGTAGTCAAAAATGCTAGAAAAGAAGATAACATTTCAATTGTCCCACACAGGAAGCCACAGGAGATGACAGATAAAGTTGTACTGGTCCAACAGCTGGGAGGAGTGTGGAGACCTGGCAAAATCCATGGCCAGTATTCGAAAAACGTCTGTGGAAGACCAATTAGAGGTTGTGGCGCATTTTGTTAGGGAAAAGAAGGGTTCAACTGGGAGCAAAGGATCAGCTGGGAGTAAATTGGTTCAATGGGAATTGAACTTGGAAGAGTGGCCAGGCTACACCAAAATCCAATTCAGTCAAATCGGTGTTGTCAGGCAAAAAATCTTTTGCATCAGTTGCATCAGGATCTGTGGAGGCATGGGTCTTGGCCAACAAAGAAAGAGAGAAGAAATGTACAGCGAGAGGCATGGCAAAGAATATTCTCCATTGGAAAGCACCCATGCATGCTCTGGTTGGATTCGGGATTGGGAAAAGAGCTGACGGTCAACAGCTTACAGACAACATTGATTGTGCTGTCAGACGTCTTCCAGGTTTCAAAGAAGCCTTTCAGAGTAATGAACCCAATGCAATAGTATCAGTGTCCTGGACAGTTAGGGAAGCACTTATCATTAAGTGCAAAAAAGACATTTCAGAACCACAACAGAAGATATTAATAGATGCATTGGCAGACTATGTCAACATTGCTGCTAGCGACGCCATTATTCTAAATCGGCCCACTACATCTTCTATGAAATTTTGCTCTGTCAAGACAAGAGACATGAATGGTGATGAGTATTCGCTGGAGCAAATTTTACAGGACATCAAAGCTCACCCGAAATGGAAAGATGTGAAGTTTTTCGGTATGCCGAGATGGATAAAGGCTCGAGGTCTTACAACTCTTGGACCGACTGGTACAGTCATGTTCGAAATTTACGACATGCGACAAGGCATTAATGCAGATTATCTTTGTAATACTTTTGTCAAGATCAATGGATCATTGGTGCGCTGCCTTAAATGGCTCTTTAATCAACCTGTCCCTCAGTCCATCCAGTGCTGGAAATGGGGACATACGAAGTTCAACTGTTTTATGAGATGTTCAGTTTGTGGCAGATGCAGGCAAAATCATTCAATGGACCAACACTGCATGTACCATGGAAAGTGCAAGACGAATCAAGATTGTAATTGGGTTATCTGCGTGAACCATGTTGGAGGGGGAGGAGATTCACGACATGTGTCCAATAGTAGGGACTGTCCATATTTTGGTTTGCAGTTCAATGTCGAAAAGTTGATTCAATTGGACAAAATGCACATTGCGGAAAGAAGAGGACATACAATTTGGGATTGTTTGTTGGATGTTTCAAAAGCAAAGGCTTCAAATGTTGCAGGGTGCATCAGCTCAGATTGACACCTCATCAACATGATTGGATTCATTCACGATTTTCATTTTCTGTTTCTAAACGCAAGTAAATCATACAAAAAAGTCGAAATTCTTTTGGAAGCGAACCAAACATCTGTGGACATTGTGTTTATTCAGGAATTCCCATTTGTCAAAGGACTGAGGAAGATCCCGAGCAGCGTACATCAAGACAGGGAAGACCTCAACAGAGGTCCTATTCACCGAGCGTGGCAAGCCATTTTTGTTAAACAATTCATCTCAAGTTGCATCTTATATTCATAAGCATTTGTTTCATTCCTATATGGTTATGATTGATCCTGTTTCTTTTGATCATGATGACATTTTACTAGTTTCACTTACCAGACTTTCTGACAGAAAGATTCAAAAAATTTTGAATTTTTATCATAACCCGAATTCTATGGGTGTGCTGAAGGCACTTATCCAGGGTTTATCCTTTGTGAAAGATGTTATGTTAATTCAAGGAGATTTTAATCTTCATTCAAGCATCTGGGACGATTCTGTTTGTTTTGAAAATTCGAATTCTATGGATTTAGTGGAGGCTATGATGGACAATAATTTTAGTTGCTTAAATGACATTTCTTCACCTACTTTGTAGAGAAATAGAAGACTTATTCTAGTGTTCTAGATCTGGTATGGGTCCATGATTCAGTCTTGGAAGATTCTAGGTTCAATTATACATTCAAAGTTAAAGGGGCAAAACTAGACCATTATACAATTGCATTGAGGTTCTCCACCCACAGACTGAGCCCCTGCCTGCCCACATTGCACCGTATATTCCAGCATCTGCAGAAGAAGAAGCTTTGTTTGTTGCGGAAACTCAAAAATTGAATTTTAATCTGGTAGGGAGCACAAGATAGCATAGACTGTCTATATAAGAGAATCCAGGATTCTTGGTCAAGATTTGCAAAAGTACCGAAAGAGAATTCCAAACCTAATAGGTGGTGGAATGATGACTGTCAAGTTGCCAAGGAAGAATTTGATCGTAATCTGTCTTTAGCCTCAAAAAGAGCCCTTTGGAAGGAAACAAAAGCAGCTAAAAGAATCTTCTTCAACAAGAAGCTAGATGAAATGGTGGCAAAAGGTGAAATTTGGGATGCAGTTCATTGGACACGAGACAGAAAGCCAGCACCATTTCCAAGGGTAGTGGATGCTTCAGGTCAAGCTATTCAAAATCTTGACGACCTTTGGGATGCAGCACATTATCAGTTTGTTGGGCAACAAGCATCAAGAGAGGTAGACTGGAATTACATTAAAGCATTACCACATTTACCTGCAGAGGAGCTGGCAAGAGTTCTCATGCAGGGAGGTGTTGGATACTGTCAAGTTGATGTTGAATTCATTGGTGCCAGGCCTGGATATGATAAGTTGGAGGCTGTTGAAAGTCATTTTGGAAGAAGAGATGTTCCTTCATCAACTTACAAAGGTCTATAATTGTATTATGGAGGAAGGAGTTTGGCCAATGCAATTTAAGCAATTGACGATGCTAGTAATCCCAAAACCAAAAAAAGACGATTACTCAAAAGTCAAAAGTTACAGACCTATTGCACTCCTAAATTGCTTAGGCAAACTTTTTATGAAAATGCTGGCAGCTAGACTGCAATATGATGCAGCAAAGTTTGATCTATTGCATCCTGCTTCAATTTGGGGGTGTAAAACAGAAATCTACAGTCAGACACGGGAATGTTCATTGTCAATTGGGTTCAGCAGGCAAGACAAGGGGGAAAGTTTACCCTTTGTCTTGGAGTGGATATTGTGCAGTATTTTCCATCTTTGCAAAAAGATGTGATGGCAGCTATGTTAGAGCTACAAGGATTTCCTATGGAAATAGTCAAATTTTCAAAATCCTTTTCGAAGGAAGACTTACACAATTTGTTTGGGGAGGAGGAGTGTTGCTGGAGTTGTCAGCAGGGGAAGGGGCCCCTCAAGGTAGTCCTGATTCTCTGATTATGCTAAATTTGTTAGTAGTGCCGATTCTCAAAAATGATTTCCTGTGGGATTGGAAGAATGATAAAGTGCTGGTAACCTACTGTTGACAATGGAAATTTGATGGTGTCATCTTTCAATCTCCAAGATGGTATCATGAAGCTTCAACAATGGTTTAAGAGATTTTCAGTGGTTATGGGCAAAATAGGAATGATTGTGGAGATGGAAAAGATGGATTTTTTTGTTTCCTTCCTTTTAAAAGATCACTAAAGAATATGGAGGCTATAAAAGAAAAGAACTTCAGCCCAAGAGTTTCATTAAAAAAGAAAAAGAAAAAGAAAAAAAATATAACATGTCAGCTAAAGAGTTTTGGAATTATGTAGTTCAATTTTCGGTGGATCATACTTATGATCAACAGGTTAACAACCTTGAAATTGCAATTGAAGATGCGAAGGGAAGGAAGTCGAGGATAAAATGTAAAAAGATTTGGCGCTATTTGGGTTTCTTTTTTGATCCTGGGTTATCTTTTGATTTTCATATCAGATTCTACACTAATAAAGCTCTTTCATCTATTAGTGCTTTATGCATGATAGGGAATGTGATTCGAGGATTGGATGTCAGAAGGCTGTCTTCAAGTCTTCAAATCTTGCATTTGGCCAATTCTATCATATGGGTTAGGTCTATGGTATCATCTCGACAGGAAAGGGGATTAAGAAGAAAGTGTCAGTTCTTGAGAAAGTGCAACGTCGAGCACTGTTATGGATGAGTGGCGGTTTCAGAACTTCACTGACAGCCACATTAGAGTTCCTTCTTGGAGTCCCTCCAGTTCACATCTATTGCGATCTTCTAGTCAAAAAAATGGGCATATGGCTAGCCACATTGAACAAAAATCACCCACTTCGACTTCTGCATTTATTCTACAAAATGCTTCCATGTCATGCAAAGCCTTTAAAGTTTCAGAAGAAAAGGTGCACAAACACCCTGGGAAATACTTTCCCTATTTTATGCGATATTGCAAATAACGTCGAGGAGGAATTTTTGTTATGCAATGACAAAAATATTCCAGGGGCAAAAATACAAGACATCTATGATGACCAGATTAGTCTAGTTAACTTGGTGCATCCAAAAAAGGAAGACTCAGATTTATTTCGGGCGTGGCTAGGAAGCTTCTTGTATGAAGTCGAAGAATGGAGGCAAACAGGCTCAGTTTTTGCTTCAGACAGAGCATATCAGAGAGGTGTAGGATGTGCTGGTTTTGTGGGACCAAACGTTAACAGATCAAGGTTGTTCAATGCATCATCGGCCTTTGAGTTGGAGATACAGGCGTTAGAGGATGTTTTCACATATCTGGTGGAGGAGGAAGTGGATGGCAAAGTGTTTATTCTGGTCAACAACCAGGCTGCAATTTCGGGGATCTTCAACACAAACGTTAAAGATCATCAATATATTTTGATAAATGCAATGAAGAAATTGCGAGTCTGGTTGTCGGAGAATACAAGGAGATCAATTGTCATCTCATGGTGTCCGAGTCATGTGGGGGTGGATGAAAACGAGAGAGCAGACACACTAGTAAAAATCAACAAGGAAGTGGCAGTGAAGAAGGGGCTGTGCACTAGAGCAGCTCTGGTAGTGCACTTTAAGAATGACACTGGAAAGCTGTGGAAGCATTTGTGGAAGTCATCATATACGAGAGGAAGAAGCTTTATTAAACTCCTCAATGGTAGAAAGAAAGAAGCCTTACCGTCAATGGGAGAAAAGAAATGGCCATCGCCTCTTGGACCCGAACCACCACCTTCCCATTTTGGATTAGCAGCCATGGCCCCTCCAGGTTGTGGTCATGGTCGAGGACGGGGCTCTGTCCCCCCCTCCCCTGGCTCTTCTAACCCCTCGCAAGGTTCAGCACCATTGGAAGAGGCAGATCATTGTCAGATAGCTGAGAGTCTCTTCAGTGCAGCCAGAAGTCTGGTGGCCAGGGGGCACGATGTGCCCCCGGCGCTGCTGGATGAGATGGCTCACATTGGGGTCTCATGGCCTGATGATGACACATCTGCCTCAACCTCAGGGCTCTCTGATGCCTACATAGACCCATTGTTTTCCCCGGAGATTTCTCATGAAGAGGCCTCCCTGCTGGGCTTGCCCTATGAGGAGGGCTCGTCAGCTTATGATGATGACCTCGATGTTGACCCAGAAGAACTGGCAACAAACTGTTACATGGCCCTGGAATTTACCCAACAGGCCCTCCATCAGTGCTGACACTATCCCCCTTTGGGGAATGATACAACTGCGAACATTGTGGTCTTTACTGCAGACCCACTTTGCCCCCAGCATAGCGCCTCCCTCCCTGGCTACTCCTAGGGCTACAGGAGTTCCTGTGGTGGTACTCCCAGATACCACACCACTACAGCAGATGATGATGGGGGACTTTGTTCCCCTCCCACCTGCTACTCTGATGACCCCAGGGCAGACTCAGGGTTCCCCCCCCTGGCCACTCCTTCTCAACTCAGATCTCCAAACCTCCCGCGTTTCCACCTGGCCACTCCAGCCCCATCAAGTGGAACCAGGCACCCTACATGCATGCCTCCCACACCTGGGAAAGCCAGGACCCCAGGATCATCTTACGCTGCTGTAGCAGCAATTCCTCCATCTGCACAACATGCAGCCCCCCCTGCTATCCCCCTTCACATGAAACTGGTCGTCTCCACCATGATGAAACGTGTGAAATCCTGCCTCACTCAGGGCATGAAGACCAACAAAGTAGTTTTACGTCCCTCAGGGGACAGTGCTACTCCAAGACCGCCGGCTCCAACTATTTTGGCCACTACCTCCCTGGAGACCAACTGTATGGTCTCCGCCACCTGGACTTTACACGGAGATTTCGAAGTCATCCTCCAGAAACCCCCTTCCTCATCAGATGTTGACAGGATTACAGTTGCCTTGCAAACTGCCACCTCTGGAGAAGTCACCTGCCTGGGTCACCCCACCACATCTGCCATCAAGTTCCTCCACATTCCCACCTCCTGCCCGGATGGAACAGGGTTCACCAACACCAATGTTCAAGCTTGCATCACCACCCATCCGAAGTGGGCCGATGTCGTTTTCTTCAAGCCACCGGCTTTTGTTTTCCCCAAGCAGGTAGGACATGCTGTCCCCCTCTCAGGCACTGTCAAGTGCGAAATATACGACGATTGTGCAGGCTCCAGAGCCCACCAACTCCTCCAGACCAATGTCTCCTTCATTGGGACCCCCTGTCACACTCAACCTGTGGACAACAGACAAACCTACCCCCCAATGTGAGGTCTGCCTCAGATGGGGACACACCTCTCACTGGTGTGTCTCCCAGCTTCCGTGGTGTGCCTACTGCGCCAGCAACCACCCCTCTTCGGCCCACAGCACTGTGGCTGCCGAGAGCAAATCCCCACTCGCATTGAAGTGCTTGAACTGCAATGGCCCACACTCCACCATCTCCCATCTCTGCCCATTCTACGGGGCACGATTTACACCAAAACCGCTGGCAGCCCTTGAAGCCCAGCGTCTCGAATGTGTCAAATCCCATCGACTTGTTAGATCTCGTCAGTGTGCCAATGCACGCCTTACCCATCAGCCGCGAAATCATGAAGAGACCTCTTAAGGTCTCTCGCTAGTTGTCTGTTCATGAAGCGCAGGTCTAGATCCTGCCCGAGTATGTAAATAAGTCTGCGAATGCCATCAGTTTTGCCTCTCTCGAACTCGCTAGATACAATTAGTCTGTCCTCCCCTTATGACTGGGGTCTATGTGGTACTTAGGTCAACACGACTAATTCATTGCTATTTAAAAAAATTTAAAAAAAAAAAAGAAAAGAAAAGGCATTTCGTCAATGCTTGTGACAAGAAAGTCACACACTTTGCAAGATTTACGAGAATCATAACCGGTCATATGCCGTCGGCAGATTATAGGTTGAGGTTTTTTCCAGACAGCAATTTAAGATGCCATTTTTGTACATCCAATCCTTGGTTTTCGCGGGAACATATCATGTGTAGGTGCGTGAGATATTCTCATACTTTCTTTTCTTTGTCTTCGTTGTCGCGCAAAAGAAACAACTATCTAGTTATAGCAAATTTTCTGAAGGTGAATCCATCAGCGGGTTCATTTGAAGATATCGATTTCATTGTTTAATTTTTGACTGTTGCGTTTTTTTTCCTTTTCGCTGTTGTTTGCTTTTCAGTGTTGATTGTCCTGATTTTTGATATGTATTTACATATGGTTCCTTCCAGCAGTCATCTGTCTGGTAGTTTCTTTGTACGTTGTACAACTAGTTTCACAATAAATTTCTATTCGTAAAAAAAAAAAGAAAGCGATGCCAACTCACGTGACGTCCTATTTTACGTGTGCAAACTGCGCGCTCAATCGTTCGTTGTCACACGATGCACTCCAAGCTCGTCCTTGGAGTGCTCTCGCTCCTTGTCCTAGGTGGAGGACAAGTGTACGGCTTCAAAGAAAATGACTTCAAGAAGTGTTCTCAGGCTGGCTTTTGTCGTCGAGGCAGGAACCTTGCTGCGCGTGCCCAAGAAGCCGGCAACAATTGGAAGTCTCCGTACTCCATTGTTACGCCAGTGACAGTCAACGAGAATGGGGACGCGGCCTTGAAAGCATCCGTCAAATCATCGTTATACCAGGAGATCAATTTCGGCCTTGACATCCGTGTCCTTGATGATGGTGTTGTTCGGGTGCGCATGGACGAAGTTGGAGGGCTAAGGAAAAGATATGATGAGACTTCTTCTTGGGCTCTCGTTTCTGAGCCGACCACTAGCAAGACTGTGAAGTGGAAAGAAGGGAAGAAGGACGCCCGCGCGGCTTTTGGTGAGAGGGGAGAATTCGAGGTTGTAGTCGAATATGCACCGTTGAAGGTAAAGCTGTTGCGTGGTGGAAAGGAACAGGTTGTCTTGAATGGTCGAGGATTGCTGCACATGGAGCATTTCAGGACGAAGCAAGTTGGACAGGTCGAAAGCGAAGAACCGGTTCCGGCAGAAGGTGCTGCTCAGGAAGTGATGCCGGAACCCTCTAGTGTCAACCCAAATGTTTGGTTCGAAGGCGACACAGAAGATGGCTGGTGGGAGGAAACGTTCTTATCGTGGACGGATACCAAGCCAAAAGGTAGCGATTCCGCCTTCTATTGACGACGGTTCTAATGTTTTTTCAAATAGGGCCTGAATCTCTGTCGATCGATATTACGTTCCCTAATCATGGTACGGTCTATGGTATACCTCAACATGCTACCCGTCTCGCACTACCGGCAACGACAGGTGATAATCCGACATTCAGTGACCCATACCGGCTCTACAACAACGACGTGTTTGAATACCCAGCATCGGCCATCACATCGCTCTATGGTTCTATTCCAGTCATGCATGCCCAATCTCCGGACTCTACAGTTGGTCTCTTCTACGCTGCCGCGTCGGAAACGTGGATTGATGTATCCCACCCCTCCGAAGAAGCCACGGAAACACATTGGATTTCTGAATCTGGCATATTCGACTTGTTCATCATGCCTGGACCTACGCCGGAAAAGGTTTTCGCCCAATATGCAGATTTAACAGGCGCGACGCCCTTACCTGCTCAATGGAGTTTGGGATACCACCAATGCAGATGGAATTATGTCAGTTCTGATGACGTCAGGACAGTGCAGAAGAGGTTCGATGACGAAGACATGCCAGTTGATGTGTTGTGGTTGGATATTGAGTATTCTCAGGACCACAAATACTTCATATGGGACAAGAAGACGTTCCCAGATCCCGTTGATATGTTCAACGATGTTGCTTCCAATGGACGCAAGGTCAAGCATTTACTCAAGTGATGGGGCTTCCCAAAGCTTATCTTACCCTGCAGATGGTCGTTATCATTGATCCGCATCTTAAACGTACCTCAGAATATCCTGTATACCAGCAAGCATCTGAGCTCGGTCTGTTGGTCAAGAACAAGGACAACGGAGAGTACGAAGGATGGTGCTGGTCCGGCAGTAGTTCATGGATAGACTTCTTCAACCCGAAGTCATGGGAGTGGTGGACACTGCTGTTCAAACCCTACCAGCTGCCAAATGGACAGTGGTCTTGGACGGAAAGTACTACCGACGTCCACATTTGGAACGATATGAACGAGGTAAGCGATTCACGATTAACCGTCAAAAGATACGTTAACTAGCGCACCATGTTAGCCCGCCGTTTTTAACGGGCCTGAAATTACGATGCCCAAGGATAATATCCATTACGGCGGATGGGAGCATCGAGATGTGCATAATCTGAATGGCATGGCATATGTCAGTAAAACTTCCTCATAGTTCTCTTCATCCGTCGGTTGATCACCATTTTCAGACGAATCAAACCTCTAAAGCCGTTGCGGCCCGTACAGACCCTCCACAACGGCCATTCGTTTTGACCCGTTCATTCTTCGCTGGCACTCAACGTTTCGCTGCCATGTGGACAGGCGATAACATGGGAACCTGGGAACACATGGCTGTTGGAATCAAGATGGTGCTCGCGAATGGGATCGCGGGTATGTCTTTTGCTGGGTGTGAGTGTCATATGGCCACACCTACCCCAACGTTATCTAACCATGTGTTCGATACTAGCTGACGTGGGTGGCTTCTTCGGCAACCCAGACGCGGAAATGCTTGTCAGATGGTACCAAGTTGGCATCTTCGCCCCATTCTTCCGTGCTCATGCGCATATCGATACCAAGCGTCGGGAACCATACTTACTCGAGCAGCCATACAAGGCTATTGTGAAGGATCTTTTGAGACTGAGATATAGCATGTTGCCAATTTGGTACACCGGGTTTAGAGAGGCTAGTGTCAAGGGACTCCCTCTTCTCAGGTTAGGTTATCATGGACGCTGTATCAATTTGAAACTGACTTTCATTTAGACCGCAATACGTCGTTTTTCCGAAAGATAAGAATGGCTTTGGTATCGACGATCAGTATTATATTGCAGGGTCTGGCCTGCTTGTCAAGCCTATCACCGAAGCGGGAGCTACGCAAGCATCCGTTTATCTTGCTGAAGAACAAATATACTACGACTACTTCACCCACCAAATCCACCATGGTGCAGCATCTGGCAAATCCGTCACTGTTCCCGCCGCTCTTCACCAAGTTCCATTGCTCATCCGTGGAGGATCTGTTATTCCCACACGAGAACGGCCAAGGAGGGCGTCATCGTTGATGAAATATGATCCATTTACACTTCGCGTCGCGCTCAACAACAATGGCAACGCTCGGGGTGAACTGTACCTAGACGATGGAGTGTCATACGAGTACCAACAGGGTGGATTCGTCTGGCGCGAATTCGTCGCCGAACAGCAACCCAAAAAACAAAAGAATGGCGCACGACTCAAGATATCCAATCACGATCTCGGTTCCGCCAACTTATCAGAGTCCGTCCAGGGCATTGCCGTGTCTCGGTATGATCCTGAGAATGCGTACGCGAAGGACGTGGCAGGTGTTAGAGTGGAAAAGATCATTGTCGCTGGATTGAGTAAGACGCCAGCCAGTGTCAAAGTAGAGGAGACGGGTGACGTGTTGACATGGGAGTTTGTTCCTGGTGTTGGCTCGAATGAAAAAGGCAAAGAGGGCGTTGCGAGCGTGTTGACCATCCGGGATCCAAAGGTCCTGGTGGCACAGGGATGGACGATAGGTATTTACTAATGTCTTCTAGCAGCGGAATGAGCAACGAATTTCAAACCAAACATTTGGTGTGCCTCCATCCTAATTACTAGGATTAGTCTCATAGATGGTAATTAATAAACATTACAGTATCCGACGCAGTTCCCCCATATCGCATTCTCATCGTCTCTGTTGATCCTACACCCTTGTTAAACAACACTGAAGTCCGTCGAATTATTAAATGGAACTTCTTTCAGTTTCGCAATAAATTAACCAGCCCATTCAGGGTTCGTAGCGGTGGTAAGTTGTCTAGTTTATACAGTTTTCTTCGTCCTTTTTTTTTTTTTTTTTGTGTGGGTTAAGAGGGGAACTCTCTTTACGAGCACCACTAAGACTCGAAGACCTTGTTGTGTTAGTGTCAGACTCGCCATTGCCCTACTGACTAAACCCCCCTCTCAGTCAATGACCTGACTGTCAGCGTCATCTAGCACCTAAGCACTAGTGACCCAAAGTAGGGTTGCCTACTCCCTAGTGTGACCTAGGGCAGTCCCCTGCCAGATGGCTAGTTGAAGGTTCTCTTTCTCTTCCCTAAGTGACTATCCCTAGTTTTGTCAGTATATTATAATATTTGGTCCAAGAATCTTTTGGTTATTTACTTGCTGTGCTATAAAACCTAAGCTCTTCCATCTATTCTCACATTGCTTAAGGAGTCTCATTCTCTTTTCACTTTGTCTAATCCTGTAGCTTTCTCATTCTACTGCAATTGCTTCATTTAGTTCTTTTTGTAGTTGGGCTCTAAGTGCTGCAAGGCTTATTTGTTTTTCCTGGAAGATTCTCATATTCCTTGCCTTCCACAATGTCCACACTGTTTGACACACTAATAGTCTGAATCCTTTGGTCAGATCTTCACTTTCTAGGTTATTTTGTTTCCTGATCTTAATTGATGCTATTCCTCTTATTATGCTCATGTCTATTTCAGGCCATTCCACTCCTGTTTTCCTTCCCCATAGTTCTTTAACTGATAGCCATACTGCTTGGCTATGGTGTACATTGCATTCTAGTAGTATATGCTTATCTGTTTCAACAGTGCCACATGCACAATAAGCTTGGTCTATCATGTGTGCTATTTGGAGAAAGAATTCCCCACATTTGAGTCTTCCATGAATGGATTTCCATAGGAAGTCCTGTAGCCTTTTTGGGGTTATCTTTACTATGTCTTTCCATATTGTTTTATACTCAATTCTGTCACCACTAAGTTGCAGGATAGTACTTTTAATACCTTCTAAGTTAGGTATTGTCACCAGTCCTCCTACTGTTGCTTCTTTATCTATTTTCTTAAGAGTTTGTCTTATGATCAGGTTGTATGCTATTTTCTGTGTCAGGGTGTTCAATCTGGTGCCAATGGCTACATGGCTTAGGTCTTGGTGGAGTTCTAGGGTACTGGTGATTGTTAAGTCTTTTGCTTCTCTCACTAGGGCATTGACTTCTTTATTATATAGTTCTTTATCTTTTATCCATTGTAAGCCTGTCCTTTCTCCTCTTTTCCTTAGGAGTTGTAAGGTTTCTTTCAGTATATCTTGGTTTTGTTCATTCAGCCAGTCTATATCTTCAAGGTGGTTTAATTTTCTTAGGATGCATTCTACTGCTACTCTTGATTCGGATTTGATTATCATATGGCCTGGGTAATTTAGGGCTTCTAATATTGCTAGCAGCTCAGCTCTCAAGTTATTGCCTCCATTCCTAAATTTCTTGTTCACTCTTATGTCCTCTCTATATTCATTAGGTTCAGACCAAACACCAATGCATATCATGTCAGCATCATTCAGTGTTTCCTGTCTTCCTTTAACATAGACAACTGTCTGTCCTGCAATGATTTCTGGGAGTCTAAATGCTGGTTCTGATCTAAGTGACTCATCCTTATATTTCCTAATTTTATACTTTGTTTTGTTTCCTAGTATTCTAATGTGGTTATGTGGGTGACCTTTTTCTGTTATGTCTGGGTTATAGATTACTGGGTTTTCAGCAAGATCTGCACTCTGGTATGTTCTTATTCTATTTGGGGTATGATCTAAATTGTCTTGTCTGGGTGTCATTGTATTGGGGTTGTACTTTGGTGCTAGCTGATCAATTAGTTTTTCTGCAATCTGTCTACAGCTTCTATGGTTTTCACATGCATTAATCATTACTGGGTTGTGTATAAATTCTCTCAGTTGTCCTACTTTTGTTATGTTGTGGTTGATTCTTAGGCATCTAGATGCTTTCTTGTTCCATCTATGGTTAGACTCAGCTGCTATACTGGCATCTCACTTCTCGATTCATGACTTATCTTTAGGGCTTCATGACCTATGTTATATTTCCTAGCCATTTTGACCATTTCTTTTATGAATTCTGGGAGGTTATCATTATTCAATATCTGTTCATGCCAAGTCTGGAGTATCCAACTTTGTCTACTTTCTTTATCAATCATTGGTTCGTTTGCTACATTTTTAGCTATTATTTCATCTACTACAAATGCCCATATTGGTCTATCCTGTGGTGTGGCTAGCCATTTCTTTAGCCAACCAATTATTATAACATCTTTCCTAATTTTTAGGTCTGGGATACACAGACCTCCTACTAGCTCTTTTATTATCCCATACAAATTTGGACATTTCCTTATGCATTCTTTTTATTACTTCATCAGGGATCCCATTTACTGTTGCTAAGAAGAAGGATCTTGATGTTACTAGGGCTTTTAGGACCAGTTCTTTTCCTTTCAGTGATAGGTTCATTTGTCTCCATCTATTCATTATTTCTTCCTGTTTTTCTATTATTCTATTCCAGTTTACTGCAATGTTTGTGTTGTGCCCTATCCAAGCTCCAAGTGTTCTCATGACTTCACTCTCTCTTATGATCTTTATTTCATTCTTTAGCTTGTTACCTATCCTATTGTTTAGCCTCCTTGTTTCTATAAATTTTCTTCTATACTCTAGGGTCCCTAGGGGTAGTGCTTCATATTTTTTCTCATTGAATCTAGCATTTGATATATAGCAGAATAGTTGCAACAGTCTAAAGAGCACTCTTAGATCATCATGCTCACTTAGATATAATAACATATCATCAGCAAACATGGAGACCAAGATTTTTGTTTCTATTTCTTTCACTTGAAAACCCTTTAATGAGGATTTCCTTAGTATACATCCTAAAGGTTCTATTCATATGTCATAAAGCAGGCATGACATTGGACATCCTTGTTTTACTCCTACCCTTATATCTATTTTCCCAGCATTTACTCCATTAACAAATACATTTGTTTTCGCATTTCTGTATAAAATCTTTACTAGTTTTATGAATTTCTCTGTAAATCCAAACTTTTTTAGTACTATCCACATGTAGTCATGTGCTATTCTATTGTATGCTTTTTCTTGGTCTAGTGCAAGCATGCATCCATTCCCTTCTGTTAGGCTTGTGTATGACACCATTGCTTCACTTAGTCGGGTATTGTTAAATAGACTTCTATTGGGTATGAAGCCTGTCTGGTTTGGGTGGATGATACTGTTTGCTACTCTTCCTAGTCTATTTGCTATTATTTTGGTCATCAATTTATAGTCTACATTTGATAAGGTTATTGGTCTGTAGTTTTCAATTCTTTCTTTTTCCCCTTCTTGAACAACAGAAAGAGGGATCCTTCATTAAAGTTACTTTTCTGTGCAATTCCTACTTCTGCTATCTCTTTGAATACTTCTGTAAGAATGAATACTATTGATGGGCTATCCTCTTTTTTGAGTTTCAGGCATTTTTTGTAAAATTCTATAGGGATGCCATCTACTCCAGGAGCTGTGCCATTCTCAGTATTCTTAATGGCATCTTTGACTTCCATCTCTACTACTGTATCTTCTACCATTCTTGATTGGTTCTCTGTTAATTCTGTTTTGACACTGTCTAGGAGTTCTTCTACTTTTTCCCTAAAGTCATTATTTCGTTCTGGTGCTGTCAATAGTTCCTGATAATATGCTTTTGTTATATGGGTCATCTCTTTGGTCTTATTCTTCCTATATCCTTTATCATCTATCAGGGCATGAATAGTGGAGGGCTCATTCTTATTTTTTCCTAAGTTGTACCAGTACTTGGAGCTCTTTTCTCCTTCATTAAGGTGTCTTGCTTTAGATTTGATTCTATATTGGGGCATTCTATTGTTATTTAACTCTCTTCTTTGTTGTTCTAGGTTTTTGATAGATTCTCTGTCAACTAGTTCTTTGTTGGCTGCAATCCTAAGGGATTTTTCTAGTATTGTCAGTTTCTTTGCTTTTTCTTTCTTCACTTCTTTGTCTATTCATATTGCTAGCTCTGTTATTAAATCTTTTGCTTTATTCCATAGGGGTTGTCTTGAGGCTCTACACCTGGCTCTAATATCATGTTCAGTTTTCTTCAAGATCTTAACTGTTTCTTTCATGAATTTCAGTTCATCTAATAGTCTGACTGGGAAGTGCCACAGTCCTTTTCCTTTGTAAACTTCAGTTTTATACTCAATCTGACAGGTTACTATGTTATGGTCACTAATGTTAGCTATGGGTTCACATTTCCATTTATGTATCTTTCTAGCTGTTTTTCTCAATGTGTATATTCGGTCTATTCTGGCTAAACTATCATAGTGAATGTGTTTATAGGTGAACATTCTTTCATTACCATGCTGGTGTCTCCATGTGTCTATCAACTGGAAGTCATTTTTAATATTGTCAAAGGCCATGCAGATCTCATCATTATCTCTATGTGGTGGGGATCTATCAATACTTTCTTCCACAAAGTTATAGTCCCCTAATAGCACTAGGTTTCCTTTAACTTGAGTTCTGTCTAGCTTCCTATGTAGTTGGTTGTAGAACAACAGTTTATCTGAGGTATTATTTGGGCTGTATATATTGACAAATGTATACCATGATTTTTCTATTTGTACTATTATCTTTAGGGCTCTTCCTTCAATTAAGGTCTCATGGTTGATTCTCCATTTACTTGACAAATCTTTATCAATTACAAAGCATACTCCTGCTTGTCTTCCCTCTGCATTGCTACTGATGATTTCTATTTTCTTATTCTCATTCAGGATTCTAGGAATGTCTGTTTCCTTCATTTTTGTCTCTTGGACAGCAACTAGTGCTATTTTGTTTATTCACATCCATGCTGAAAGATATCTATACTTAGTGGTTGTTGTGTCTGGATTCAATCCTCAGATGTTTAGTGTTCCAAAGCTAATCTCTTTTCTATTTTGTCTATTTCTGGGGTTTCCTATCTCTGTTGGGTCCTGATTCCCTACCTGGATGTGTGGTACCCTGACAGCCCCAGGTAGTCCTAACTGTCTTGGTAGGGACTCTTGTTCTCGTTGTGACAGTCCCCAAGTCTTGCAAGGTCTGTCAGTTGTTATAGATTGTGCTGGTGTTCCACTGTTTATACTTCCCCCAATCAACAACTGCAGGGTAGCAGGGTTCACCAGACCCCCATTTTGGTTACTGTCCCATGATCCAGGACAGCCTATGGTGACAATCAATTCATTTGTGTTGTTTATATCCATATTTACAGTTAGAGTTTTATCCATCTGGCTGTTTAGTTTAGTTGTATCTCTCTAAGGTGGGCTACTGTTCATTGTCTTATTTGTAGATTGTTCTATGTTCTATCCAGGTTGACTGTTCAGCTAGTGTCTCTTCATTGGTTTGGTCTGGTCTACTTCTCTTTGTTCGATACTGGTTTATTCTAGATAGGTCATCTAAATTTGTTCTGTTGATTTGATATGGTTGGTTTCTTGGTCAGGTCTGTTGGGCTCAGGGTTCTTTTGAGGCTTGTCTTCCTTGGTCTATTTAGCTTATGGTTGTTCCTTGGTTGTGTACTCATTTTCTTTGTGTTAGTCTATTATACTTGAGATTGTTTGCTGATCTTGGTCTATAGTTCAATTCCTTTCTAGCTGTCTTAGGAGAGGTCTATTGGGCTTAAGGTCTTGTCTGTTTTCTAGGCTTTAGGCCTCTTTCGAGGCTCGTATTTCTTAGTCTATTATGCTTAGGATTACTACTTGGTCATACACATTCATAGTCTTTTTGGTTAGTCATCTTAGAGGAGGTCTATTAGGCTTAGGATTTGTCTATTTTACTGGGCTTTAGGCCACTTTCTATAACTATATTTGATTATTTTGTTCAGTGAGACCTAGCAGCTACTGCCATTTTAGGGCTCAGGACTTTAGTTGATTGCTCTCAGTTCTTAGTTTTTGACTTAGGTCACAGAAATTTGTCAAAACAATTTATTTGTAGACCTGCTACAAACTCCTTCACTGTCTACTCTTTATGAACTGTAACTAATGCTCTACATTGTTACAGTTGACTACTGTTAGGAGGTCCCTAAACACAACCCCAAGCTGTCCCACAGTGATGGTGTGTTAGGCCAAAGACAATTCTGATTGCTCTGTCTAGTAATGTCTAGGTGACAAAAACTATCTAGAGACTTAAGGGCTACCTACACTAAACTACAGCCCTTATATAGTCTCTCCCTGGTCTGTGTGCACTCAGCATGCAGCTAAAGCCCCTCATAATAAGAAGGCAATGCACAGCAGCCGACCTGCACCCATATGACCATAACCAGCCCAATCTCCCCATATACAGCAGCATCTTATTGTGTAGCGCCTTCAGCCGTTCCCGCTAATGCCAGTACCAAGTCCCCAGTACCTTTAGGCATTCCCATGTCGCCCCTCAGGCACCATGCTGCTCATGTATCCTTTCATGGCATAGGCCCATCATCAGGCCATCTCCTAAGTTGGCACTTGGTCTAGTCCCATAGCTGGTGCTGACCTAACCTCCTTCCTAATAAGGGCTGCAGCTTTCGCATAGGCTTCCCATCCTAGTGGCATCTCGTCCTGGCCCTTGTATCTATATGTTTGAGTCCAAATAGAAAGAGAAAAAGAAAAGAAAAATATAACCCGACCCTCCAAGTCCGTATCTTCGTAATCATCATTGATGTCATTACTGTGAAAATTGTATAGGATGAGTTATGCTCATAACAACTACTACCTATTTTGCAACTATGATGTCATACGCTGGCATGCAGATCAACTCCTTCCAGTCACATTTCTGCAGTACATGACCTGCTGAATGGCAGGTTGGGCAGATATATGGCATCCTGAGTGTGTACTCTATTTCTTTTTCACCATCCTTGATTGTGATCATAGTTCTCTTTGGTCTGCCATCTTTGCCTCATTTTGTGCCTGGGACTTCATATGCCTGAGCTGCTTCGTCTGTTGGGAGATTGATGAAGACAGCAATGTCATCCTGTGCACCTGGGGCTGCCAATCCTGTCATCTGAACTGCTCATGCACTAACCACTATATATTCTCCTTTACTGCTGTCTCAATGAGGTCATAGTGGCAGGAGGGAGGGGCCTTGACTGTCATTACTCATCGCATGTAAGCTGAGCAAGCATAATCTCTAAAGATTACTGCCTATGCCTCTCATTAGGTTAAGTCTATGATTTGGAGTCTGACTGCTCTACCTGTTTAAGTCTCTTGTTCCATGCCACTTTCTGGATTGCCACTAGATTACGAGCATGACCATTCTTAAAGCCAATTACTACCCATGGGTTTGTGACTGGTCCTTTCTTGACATTGCCTCCAATTGCTATGACAGAAAATTCTGCCTCAGCCAGGGACTTGTAGGTGGTCAGGATCATTCAAACTACAGTTGTTATCTCCTCCACTTTTGCCAAGTCAAGTTGGTTCCCAAACATGGCTGCATATATGTTGTACTTGTATTTTCTCAGCACTGCACTAATTGCATCCATGTTCATGCTGTTCACCAGACTTAGTGTAATTCTAATCAAATAGATTCTAGCTCACTTTTTGAATGGGTCTAAGAATTGGTCATATACTGCAGTTGGGAATTGCTTCCCTTTCGGCAGGATCAAGCTCCATCCAGTTTTCGATACTAACTCATTGTCTTCATCTGAGGATTCCTCAATGATGGCTGGGAAGATGATAGGTTCATTGGGCACAACAGACTTTCGTTTTCTTGGCTTAGTCTCTGGCAGAGCTAGCATAGTGGATGACTTGTCTGCTGCCCCTGCTTTGTTCAATTCATCTAGCCAGTTGTGTCAAGACTATTCAGTCTCAAATTCTAGATTCATACCATCATTATCAACAACCATATCTGGGCTACCCTCCTCCATAGCCTTTGCATGTTTCAAGTCAACCTTGTCAGTTTGTGTGGACAGTCGTCACTTTGCTTCAGCTGTTGTTTCCACATCCTGCTGAGGGTCAGTTTAATTGCGCTTTGACTGTTTGCACACAGGAACTGATGCTTTCTGAACAGAAGTCATAAGGATAGGGAGGGGGGGTTGGGATTCCTATTGTCTCACTCTTGTCCTGCAGTCTTTTATACCTATTTCATCTCTCAATTTGGTTGGCTTTGGGCACAGCTGTAGCCATTTCACCCTGTTCCATATTTGTGGGACTTTTATTGTTCTGCAGCTTTTATCTCATCATGTCTATTGTTCATATCCAATTTAATTTTGGCTAAGCACCTGTCTACTTTGTCATTCTCTATGCTCTTGTCCTGCCTTAAACTACAGAGTCATTTTTATTTTCAACCTCAATGTCATCTTGTAGCTTGTGCTCTACATCTCCATGCTCCTTTTATGAATATGTTTCTATGTCTCATGGTCTCATCTAGTGATCACCTAGCTATCATTATTCTATATTACATCTTTGTATGATGCTGGTGCTTTGTCTGCCTCTAAGTGTTCTCTCTCCTGACTGATCATTATGCTATAGTGACATTTAATATACAGTTGGTCTCTATTGGCTTTTAATCTGCCATACATTATCAGTTCAGTATCTCAGCATATAGCTCCTCTGGGTTTGTTACTTCTGACATTTATAATCATTATGTACAGGTGACATTTGTTTCGTTTGCATGGTTTAGATGACCTGTCCTGTTGTGGTATCTAGCCATTGGACTGTGACAACCATTGGTGTGCATCCTCATCCTCATCCTATATGAGGTTACTACTTTGTGGCTCTATTGTGTATCTAGGCGTTATGGCTCTGCCATCCTAGTCTTGTGTTGTTTAGTACTATTGCCATTATGTAACATTTGCATCATTAATATTGCTAAGCATCTGTTATGCATTATAGCTCGTCTATTCCTTTTTAGGATCATTAATTATGATTACATCTTGGTGCACTAGCCACTCTATGTCTGGGAGGCTGCTCTCATTGGTATCTTAGCTGGATATCTCCATGCTCTTTATCCATATTATACAGTGTCTGCCAGCTCCTGTGGCTGGTTTGTAGGGCTATGGCTGGCCAAGATCTAGGGCTTCATTTATTAACTAGATGCTCCTACATTTCTGCAGCACTCTGGGATCCAAATTCCTAGCCATCAATGTTAGGACGACCCTAAACACAACCCAAAACCTTAGAGGGATGGCTGGTTAAGCCAAAGACAAAAAACTGTTTGCTCAAGAAGAAGTGTCTAGGACACAAACTATCTAGAGTTTTAGGGACTTGCTACCTAAGATGACAACCCTTATATACCTCTTCCCTGGTCTGTGCACAGACAGCACACAGCTAAAGTCCCTCACAATAGAGACAATGCGCAGCAGCCAAGTCTGCGCCCATATGACCACACCTGGGATCATCCTCCCACACCAACATACTGTCCTTCCCTATATGGCAGTGTCTTATTGTCTTTGCACTTGGCCATTTCCCATGTTGCCCCTCAGGCATCATTCGGCCTATGTATCCATCATAGCCTAGGCCCATCATTGGGCCATGTTCCTATCGGCACTTGGTCTATCCTTATAGCCAATGCTGACCTAACCACCTTCCTTATAAGGGTTGTGTCAGGACTGCCCTAGACACAACCTATCTGACTCGAGCGGTGACTTGTTAGGTCTGAAACGATTCTGATTGCTCTGTAGCTATGTCTAGTGACAATAGACTATCTAGAGACTTAAGAGTCTCCTATGCTAAACTACGGCCCTTATATACCGCTTCTCCTGGTCTGTGCGCAGACAGTGCGCAGCTAAAGTCCCTCATGCCGGGATCAATGCGCAGCAGCCGCTTTGCGCCCATCTAACCATTCGTGGAGAGTTTCATCCCTTCCCATCTCTTGGGTTATCCGCATGCGGCCTTCCTATTGTTCAGGACTTCGGCCGATTCCCATGCACGCCGTACCGTTGACTCGGTTCCCTGCGGCGTTCCCATGTCGCCCCTCAGGCGCCGTGCCGCTCATGATTCCTTTCATGGCGTAGGCCCATCATCGGGCCGCAACTCCTGTCGGCACTCGGTCTATCTCTATAGCCGATGCTGACCTAACCTCCTTCCTGATAGGGACCGCAGTTCACGTAGGCCGTCCTCCTAAAGTCCCGTTGCGTAGTCTTGTACATAGACGTTTGAGCTTGATAAAATAGATAAAAAGAAAAGGAAAATATCCTCCGACTCTCCAAGTCCATATCCTCTGATCTTCTATTGATAACATTGCCTCTAAGTGCGTGTTTTCATAGTTGTCGTTATGTCGTTACTGTAATGGTTTGAAAATAAGAGGTGTGCTCATAACATCACCCCCCCCTCAAGGCCTCACGTCCCGAGAGGCTGACGTGGCGGAATCCACATATCTTGGATCCTCCCGCATTCTTGCATAAAACGCAGCCAAGCGCGCTTGTTGTTCGTTGGGCGACAGCCCGATTTGTTCTGAGTCGACGTCCTCGACGTCTTCGATAGTGGTCTTATGTCTGACCAATGGTTTTTCCCGGCGTCTTGCACCTTGTATCCTCCTCTGTCGGTCTTCTTCCGACTCACTGCTCTCTTTAGCAGCCACTTCCTTCTCCTTTTTTAAGATTTTCTTGGCGAGTACCACCATGTCTTTCTCCTGAGCTCTTCGTTCCTCCGCTAGCTCCTCCACTTCCGTCTTCTGAGGGAAATTAAGCACGGGTACAGACCGCCCGCCGCGCTCCAGGTCTCTGGAGAACGTCCCATCGGTGTCGTCTGGCAGCTCCATGATTGCTGCCCTTTTGCCTTTCCAGTTGCGCCATCGGCGCTCCATGTTCTCCAGGTATTTTGGCCCAAAACGGCCATCTTCCCACCCAAACAATCTCTGTCGGTCTTTCCAATGAGTTCCCCGACCCTTGTTGTGCCTTAATGCACTAGTGGGCTGTTTGGGTGCTTTGGGACCCTCTTTTGGCTCTGTTTCGGTGTATTGGATATACAAAATCCCATCTCGAATATTTCTGACGAGTTTGGGAGCGTCGGGATTCGCCTTATGGAATTTCTTTACTATGGCGGGTGCGTTGATGACGTTTTTGACCGGTTCCCAAGTGGCTTCCTCCACTGGGTAATTTTTCCACTTAACGAGGTACTCCAGCCTCCTCTGCCGCTAATTCGGCTTTCTAGAATTTCTTCAACTTCATACTCTCCCTCCTGTGATTCTTCTACCATTTGCGCATCCTTGCGCACTGCTGCCTTTGCCTGTTGTTTTGGGAAAACCGGTTCCCTGTACGGCTTCAAAAGGACTTCATTGAAGACGTTATAGACCTTCCACGAGGCCGGAATTTTCAATTTATATGAGGATTCGCCTACTTTGGCGAGTACTTCCAGTGGTCCGACAAACTTTCCATCCAGCTTCTTTGTTGCCCGAATTACTGGTAGATTCTCCGTACTGAGATAAACCTTGTCCCCAGGTTTATACTCGACAGCCTGTTTTCGGTGAGTGTCATAGCGCTCTTTCATAACTTGCGCCGCTTTCTCCAATGCCAACTTGGCTTTGGCATGTACATCCTCTAGTTCTTTTGCGAGCTGTTCGACCGCTACCGCCTTTGGTGCGTAGGTAGGGTCGAGACCTTTGTTTGGATGCCGTCCGTAATTCATGTAAAAGGGGGTGAATCCCGTGGCTGAGTGTACTCGATCATTGTGACAGAATTGAGCCACAGATAACCAATCCGACCAATTATCTTGTCGGTTGTTAACAAAGATGGTCAGAAACTCCTTTAACTCCTGGTTGACACGTTCTGTCTGTCCATCTGTTTGCGGGTGATAGGCGGTAGACCTGTTGGCTTTGATTCCCAACATTCCGTATAGGTCCGTCATGAATTTTGAGGCGAATTGTGGTCCTCTGTCGCTAATTACTTTTCTGGGGAGTCCGTGCTCCCTGAATACGTTGTCCCGGAACAGCACTGCTGTTCCTTGCGAAGTGATGTCTGATGTTGTCGGTATGAAGTAGGTTTTTTTGGTAAACCTATCTACGATAACCAAGACCATGTTGTTCCCTTTGGATTCGGGAAGTGGTCCGACAAAGTCAACTGAGATGACTTCCCAAGGTTCTGAGGGCACCTCATTTGGTCGTAAGGGCACTGCTTGGGCAGTCCTGTCTGGCTTTGCCTTCTGACACGTTTCGCAACCTGGAATGTATCGTTCGATATCTTTGCGCATGTTGGGCCACCAGAAGTTCCTGGTGAGCGATTCCAACGTTTTAGCCACTCCGGAGTGTCCCCACGAATGGTGAATAGCGATGATGTCCTCCCGAAGTGCTGGTACTGCTGGTACGTACACGCGTTCTTGCCAGGTCACTAGTCCTTTATCGAGTTTATATTCTCCACCGGCGATTTCCAATCCTTTTACCACCTGGGTTTCCCACTGTCGACGGGGAACTTCTCGGATATCCTTGATGATGTCATTTATGGCTCGATCATCGTCAAATACTCGGACGAATAGATGTTCCTTGAGCAGGATGACACCTTCGTTATCGTTTTCGCCTTTACTGTGTCCCACCTGTCAGGACAGTAGATCTGCTTTGGTGTTTGATTTGCCACTCCGGTGTTTTATTACGAAATTATAGTCCTGTAGGTCTGTAACCCATCTTGCTTGTCGCCTGTTAAGATTTTGTGCCTTTCGGAAATATGTCAAGTTCTGATGATCCGTCAGAACTTCGATAATTTGTTTTGCTCCTTTGAGGTAATGTGCCCATTCATAAAAGGCATGCATTACTGCGAGCATTTCTTTGTCATATATTTCATAATTACGTTCAGCATCGTTAAGCGATTTTGAAATGAAGGCTACTGGTTTCCATAATCTGTCCTCCCTTTGTTGAGACAAGATTCCCCCTATGGCGAAATCTGAGGCATCCACCTCCACTCGGAACTGTCCTTCTTCATTGGGAATCTGAAGTACCACCTCCTCTGTTATGGTTTCTTTGAGCCTTTCAAAGGCTTCATCTTGTAACTGTGTCCACAGCCACTCCTCCTTTCCTGTGAGCCGTGTCAATGGCTTTGCTAATTTGGCGAAGTCTTTTACGAATCTCCGATAGAAGTTGACGAAGCCCAGAAACTGCTGGACTTCTTTTTTGCATTTTGGTTTCGGCCACTCGGATACTGCTTTGACTTTTGCAGGATCCATGCGAACAGTGTCCTTCCCAATGATAACACCTAAGAAATCAATTTCGTTTCTATCGAAGAAACATTTTTCCGGTTTTAGCGACAGTTTATGCTCTCCTAGCTTCTTGAGTATCCTATTGACATGTTTCGTATGTTCCTCCTGGTTCCTTGAGAACACCAGGATATCGTCCATGTAGATAACCACCCATCCTTCCGCGATTTCGACTCTGAATATGTCGTTCATCATAGTTTGAAAGGTGGCGGGTGAATTGGTTAATCCAAAAAACATAACGAGCGGCTCAAACAACCCTCGGTTGGTTCTGAAGGCGGCTTTCCATTCGTCACCCTCTTTTATGCGGACATTGTTATATCCCCATCTTATGTCCATTTTTGAGAACACCTTAGCTTGGGACAACTGATCCACTAGTTCTCCAATTAAGGGTAGAGGATAACGATTTTTAACCATCATTTCGTTCAACTTCCTGTAATCCTGTACAGGCCTAAGTTTCCCATCCTTTTTCTTGACAAAGAAGAAGGGTGACGCCATTGGCGATTTGCTAGGTTGGATTCGTCCAGAATCCAAATTCTCCTTTAGGAACTCGTCCAGTTGTTGCTGCTCATCCCGGTTCAAAGGATAAATTTTGCAGTCTACTGGAGTTGAACCAGGTATAAGTTCAATCGCGTGATCCCATCGTCGTCTCGGTGGGAGTTTGTCAAAGGTTTCTTTCTCAAAAACCTTTCTGTGTTTTAAGTAATGATTGGGCATGGCTTCCTCCAGTGTTCGTTTCTTTTCCATTTTCGCCTGCTCTGCGGCTATCTTTGTTGCAGTCGAGGCGAAGGCTCGTACCCTTAACTTGGGTTCTCCAATATGAACGGCTAAAAGGCGGTCTCCTTCATGTAAACAGTATGAGACGTCCATTTCGTCTTCAGGTTCTTGTACTGAAGATGGTTTCCAACAGGTTCCAGGACATCGGTTAAATTCCAGCGACTTTGTTTTCCAGTTGATTGTTGGATTGTGATGCTCCAACCAATCGTGTCCTAGGAACAGATCTGTTTTGCTAAGTGTGGCCACAGCGCAATCCATGATCTCCTCATGAGATCCTATGCGCAACTTAAATTGAACAAAGTACTCGATGCTTCCTGATCCGTTCCTTGTTCCATCTGCGTTATATACTGGGATGGGTCACAAGAGTTTCTTTTTGTTCATTTTATGCTTTTCCACGAATTCCTCGCTTATGCATGAAGCGGTACATCCGGAATCCAATAGCATGGTGATGTTGGCGGACTGATAAGTGTCCATGGTGGTGAGTGTGCCTTTGAGGTCTAACTCCTGCTTCCCAATTCCTCGTACTACTTTTTCCCTCAAGTGTACAAGGTTCCATAGGGCATCGGTTTCTGACAAGGCGTTTAATTGTTGGACCAGTTTCCCATTTACTTTGTTTACTTGTTTATCGTCTACCCATTGGCATAGACATTCGATTGCTGTTTGTTCGTCTTGCTGCCAGATGCGTCTCAGCACCCATGGCGGTGTCCATGTTTTTAATCGTTTTTCGGGTTTTACGCTCATTTCCAAGTTTCTGATACGATGTATGTTCCCACGGCACTCGTAGAGTAAATCGTGCATGTTTATTGTAGAATCTTTTGGTACTAATACATCGTTTTTTGAAACTGAACTAGAGGCCAGTGAGACAGAGCGCTTGTCTACTGGCTTTTGCCAAAATCCGAGACCTCCTCTATTTTGGCACATCCTTCTGGGGTCGTTTCTCCTGAGCTGCCGCTGCGTTTAATCGTGCTGGTTGCTCGTATAATTTGTTGGTCATTTTCTCCGGCTGTGATTCTTTTCCTTTCTCGACACCTTTCCGTTTGGTGTCCTGTTTTGCCACAATTGGCGCATTTGGGAACTGATCTATTTTGCCTGGGTTGAGGACATCTCCAACTAGTATGTCCTTCCTTTTGGCAGTTATAACACCACACTCTGTTACGTGGTTTCCTGTCGACGTCCATTGCGTTTGGATCTCGACTACCAGATGCGAAGGGAGCTGGTGCTTTGTACTGATACTGAGGGTGAGGATTTGTACTCGGTGTTTGTTCTCGATACTCCTGACGTGTTTTTGCGAAGCCGTAAGTTTCATTGGCTTTTCTGTATGCCCGTGCAAGGGCAGTGACTCGTGTCTGTATCTGTTGGAGTGTCGCGTTGTCCGGTAGCCCTCTGTATCGAATAAGGTCTCTCCCAAGAGCAGGATTAAGGTTGTTCTGGAACTGCGAAATTAGGGCTGCATCATTCCAGTCCGTTAACGAAGTGAGAGAGTTGAACTTTATGATGTAGTCTTCAACTATCATCATTCCTTGTCGCAATTTTAATAATGCTTCAATTGCTTTCTCTTTTGTTTCCGTCGACATGAAAAACTCGTGCATCTGGTTTTTAAAGTCGGCCCAGTCCATGAATGGGAACTGATTGTTCAATGGCTGTCGAATCCATGCTTGATTGTTGTCGGTTGACTCTCCCTCATTTAACTGTTGCCAGTTAAGCTGGGAACTCCATCCGCTGTTGTCTATTTTGTCTTGATACTCCTGTAGCACTTCCTGAAACGCCTTGAGTTTAACGCCACTCCAGTCTGCAGCTCTGTCCCCTTTCCCGCCTTTCATTCGGTAGAGACATATTGGAATTTGTCGCTTCGGGTCTACTTCCCTTGCCAACATGAAATATGTTTCCATTTGCCGCAGCCATCCATCGACTGTTCGGGGATCCCCTTGATAGTAATCAGGCATTTCTGCCTTGGTGAGAGGTCCCGGTTCCGGTCGAGAGCTCCGCTGGTATTTGTTTATGATGGCTACTAGGGCCTGTCCAGCATTGGTGATGGCTTGTTGCCTAACCTCTTCCTGACGGTGAATTTCATTTTCTCGCGCTGCTACTGCTGCAGCCGGTTGAGTGTCTGGAAGGGGTTCTAATGTTTCAGAATCCGCCCAGTGGTTCCTCCATCCGAGTATGGCATGGTAGGCTTGAGCGACCATATCAACTGTTAGTCGAAAGGTTCCAACACCAACTCGGTGCGATCCGTATCCGTTCCACATCATTTCTTTCATCCACGGCCACCCTCCTGGCTCTCCTGAGACTCGAACACAATGCCACATGTGGCTACATCCCTTCGTTCGCCTCCAGTATATGGGTCGGTTCTCGTCCATGAGTTCTGGATCCCATCCATAAATTTCCCTGATAGTTGGGTACGCCGGCCATTTGTATTCGTTCCAGTATTTTCGTTTTACCAACCATAGGTAGCAATATCCTGGGTGTTTCGGGTGTAACTTATTTTGTTGCTGTTCGGTTAGACCTGGACGACCATTCCGTAGACAAGGATCTATCTCCACCAGAGCTGCCGCTGCGTTTGATTGCGCTGGTTGCTCTGTTGGTTCCTTATCACTTTCTTCCCCTAGGCTTATCATTTCGCCTACTTCGGGATTTTCTGTTTGTTCTGCCCCTACACGGAGCGTTCGGTGACCACTGGTGAGTAACCTTTCCACCATGTCCCATCCGTTTGTGTCAGCCATTTCTAGGCCTACATGTACAATGTCGGGTCGTTCTGTAGCGGTCCACCTGGTCCTAATTCTTTCTTCTCGGAATTGTTTCTCCATCTGCCAGATAGCTTCGATGGTCGGATACGCGGGCCACTCGTATTTATTCCAGTACTCTGGCTTGATAAGGCAGAGGTAACAAAATCCTGGAACTGTTGGTGCTAGTTGTTCAGGAATGGGGCCCATTCGAATTGTCCACCAGAAACCCGGCAAGATATTTCCGTTTAACGCATGCATCCAGGCGTTCCAATCTTTGTGCGACATGGTCATCCCTTCATGTGCGTATAATTCTTCCACATGATGAACGCATTGAAGTCGCTCGACTGCTACTCGGTATTTTGTGATAGCTTTGTCTCTGTTGTTGATTAGCATCAACCATTGATTGTATTTTGATGAGACTAAAGCCAGCCAGATCAGGTTGGAGGTGTCGCCTTTGTATTGGTCCTCCAGTAATGCCATGAGAGTCTGGTACTCTTGTTCTGCTTTGCGCATTGCGCGCTCTGCTCGTAGTACAGCTTTGCTCGCTGCTCGTTCTGTCAGAAGGGCCTCCCATGCTTCCTTCTGTTCAAGCTCCTGACTGAGCTCTTTTTCTCGTAATAATTTCTGCGCCTCGGCGCGCTCCCTCTTCCGCTCATCTTTGCAATGACGCCAGTATAATCTGACGTGATTGTCGTAGTGGCGCACAATGGTGTCACCAATGAAGGTTGGTGTCCTCACAAGGACAAGTTTGGTGGTATCAGCCCAGTCCGCCTCGAAGATTTGACCAATTTCCGAGAGTGTCGCCTGGGCGTATGGGAGTACATATTGAAAATTGTAATTCATTGTGATGAGGGAAGGTGTAAGGACGTTTCCTGTAAAAATAATTTTCAATCAAGTTCAGGCCCTCCACTGACACTTGATCTTTTCTTTGCAGCCATTGAAATTCCATGCCTGTCGTTGACGTCTCTTGGGAAACAAGAGAGATACTGTCTGCAGTGTCATGGGTCCGCAAGCTATCTATTGGGTGCACCCGGCAATTCGCCTCACTATCTTTGTGCCTAGTTATCACCCCGAAATCAGGTAGGGGTGCTAGTACAGGGAGTATGTGAGGAACTTGGGTTCAGCCTTGATATGCAACACCAACAGAGTTGTTTCGCTCGTTCCTGAGCTCTTCCGCAATAACAGTGTACTACACCCGGGGCGCGTCTGTGGTCTCCTGCCTACGCTCTCCCAGCAATGCTAGTACTCTCGTCTGTTATTGTTTGTAGACTACCCAAGCTTGGGTTTGTCGCCAGGCCCCTGTGGGCATATTGAGGACACTTAAACAGTGCCCGTTGACAGTGGTCTGTCGAAATCGAAGTCGCCGACGGTCCTGGGATAATCAGGTTACAACCGCCAAAGTATGTCGTGGTCGACATCGCCAACAGTTCCGGGATAATCGGATTACAACCATCAAAGATAGAAACTAGGCCGTTGAATGTCCTTCGCAACTACGAGCGGCGTGCTCGGTGCTAGACAGATAACAACGGGGTAGAGAGTAAAGTCTCTAGATTATGTCAGGACTGCCCTAGACACAACCTATCTGACTCGAGCGGTGACTTGTTAGGTCTGAAACGATTCTGATTGCTCTGTAGCTATGTCTAGTGACAATAGACTATCTAGAGACTTAAGAGTCTCCTACGCTAAACTACGGCCCTTATATACCGCTTCTCCTGGTCTGTGCGCAGACAGTGCGCAGCTAAAGTCCCTCATGCCGGGATCAATGCGCAGCAGCCGCTCTGCGCCCATCTAACCATTCGTGGAGAGTTTCATCCCTTCCCATCTCTTGGGTTATCTGCATGCGGCCTTCCTATTGTTCAGGACTTCGGCCGATTCCCATGCACGCCGTACCGTTGACTCGGTTCCCCGCGGCGTTCCCATGTCACCCCTCAGGCGCCGTGCCGCTCATGATTCCTTTCATGGCGTAGGCCCATCATCGGGCCGCAACTCCTGTCGGCACTCAGTCTATCTCTATAGCCGATGCTGACCTAACCTCCTTCCTGATAGGGACCGCAGTTCACGTAGGCCATCCTCCTAAAGTCCCGTTGCGTAGTCTTGTACATAGACGTTTGAGCTTGATAAAATAGATAAAAAGAAAAGGAAAATATCCTCCGACTCTCCAAGTCCGTATCCTCTGATCTTCTATTGATAACGTTGCCTCTAAGTGCGTGTTTTCATAGTTGTCGTTATGTCGTTACTGTAATGGTTTGAAAATAAGAGGTGTGCTCATAACAGGTTGCAGTCCTAACATAGCTAGTCCCTGCAACCGTAGTATCGCCTAAGTCCTGTATCTAAATGTTTGAGTGTAAATGAAAAGATAAAAAGAAAAGAAAAATATATCTCTGCTCTCCCAGTCCATATCTTCATGAGTGTCATTGATGTCGTTACTGTAAAAATTGACTGGAGTGAGTTATGCTCATAACATCACCCCCCCCTTAAGGCCTCATGTCCTGAGAGGCCGACATTTCTGCATCCACATAGTGTGGATCTTTCCGCATTCATTCATAAAAGTGGTCTAACCGCTCACATTGTTCATCAAGCATCAAGCCTGATTGTTCTGAATCATCATCTTCGACCTCCTCCACAGTGGTCCACCACTGTACAAATTTCTTTGTGGGGTGTACAACACCCTTAATTCTTTTCTGTTGGTCCTCTTCCAACTCACTACTTTCTTTTGCAAATATTGGCTTATCTGCCCTCTTTAGAATTTTCTTTTTAAGACACTCAGTGTCTTTTTCTCAAGTGATCTGCTCCTCATCTGGTTCGGTGCTCCTGTTTTCTGGGAAATTAAGCACGGGTTTAACCTGCCCGCTGTGCTCTAGGTCTCTAGAGAACATCCCATCGGTGTCATCAGGTAGCTCCTGTATGCATGCCCGAGTCCCTTTCCAGTTGTGCCACTGGCGCTCCATGTTATTGAGATAGTCACTGCCAAAGCAGCCATCCTGCCATCCAAACAATATTTTCTTTTTTCGTTCCTGCAGAGTCATCCTATAAGGGTTTCACTGTCCCTCCATTAAGTTCTGTATGCATTTTGGCGCATGGGGGTTTTCCCTGTGGAATTTCTTTACTTTGGCCTGTGCATTGGCCAAATTCTCCACTGGATAGTTTTTCCATTTTACGAGGTATTCCAACCTCCCTCCCCCTCGTCTGCTGATGTGGCTGTCCATGATTTCTTCTACTTCATATTCGTCCTCCTGGGACTCTTCCACCATTTGTGCATCTTTGTGTGCTGCTGCTTTCGCTTTTTGTCTAGGAAACTCCGGTTCCTGGTATGGCTTCAACAAGACTTTGTTGAAGACATTATATACCCACCAGGATGCTGGAATTTTGAGTTTATAAGATGATTCACCAACTTTGGCAAGAACCTCTAGTGGACCAACAAATTTGCTGTTGAGCTTCTTAGTTGCTCGAATCACTGGTAGATTTTCCATGCTGAGATAGACCTTGTCTCCCAGTTTATCCTCCTGTGCCACTTGTCGATGTGTGTCATACCGCTCCTTCATTATCTGAGCGGCCTTTTCCAAAGCCTTTTTCGCTTTTGCATGCATGTCTTCTATTTCCTTTGCCAGTTGTTCCACAACTACCACATTTGGCATGTAGGTGGGGTCTAATCCTTTGTTCGGATGTCGTCCATAGTTCATGAAGAATGGAGTAAATCCTGTTGCTGAGTGAACCCTGTCGTTGTGGCAGAATTGCGCCACTGACAACCAATTGCTCCAGTTGTCCTGTCAGTTGTTCATGAACATAGTCAGGAATTCTTTTACTTCCTGATTCACTCGTTCTGTCTGCCCATCTGTTTGTGGGTGATAGGCTGTTGATCAATTGGCCTTGATTCCCAACATTCCATACAAATCATTCATAAATTTTGAAGCGAACTGTGGTCCCCTGTTGCTTATAACTTTTCTTGGAAGGCCATGCTCCTGGAACACATTATCCCTGAACAGCACTGCTGTTCCCTGTGATGTAATTTCTTTCATGGTAGGTAAGAAGTATGACTTCTTTGTGAACCTGCCTACTACCACCATGATTGTATCATTTCCTTTAGATTCAGGTAACAGTCCCATGAAGTCTACTGAGATGACTTCCCATGGTTCCATTGGGACTTTGTTAGGTCGAAGTGGTGCCGTGTGTGCCTGTTGATCCAGTTTTGCCTTTTGACATGTCTCGCAACCAGGAATATATCGTTCTATGTCCTTGCACATATTTGGCCACCAAAAATTCCTTGTCAAAGACTCCAATGTCTTTGCAACCCCTGAATGTCCCCATGAATGATGGATTGTGATAATATCTTCTCACAATGCTATGACTGCTGGTACATAAACTTGCCCCTTCCAGGTGATGAGTCCTTTCTCCAATTCGTACCCCCCTCCTGCCTTCTCGAGGCCCTTGACAACCTGTGTCTCCCACTGCTGCTTGGGCACTTCTTTAATGTCTTTTACAATGTTGTCTATTGTGCGATCATCATCAAATACTCGTACAAAGAGGTGTTCTTTCAGTAGAACCACCCCTTCATTATCATTCTCCCCGCAGGTGTGTCCCGCCCTTCTGGATAGTAAGTCCGCCTTTGTATTGGACTTCCCGCTCCTGTGTTTTATGACAAAGTTGTACTCCTGCAAGTCTGTCACCCATTGCACCTGTTGTCAATTTAGGTTCTGCGCCTTTCTAAAATATGTCAAGTTCTGATGATCCGTTAGAACTTCAACCGTCTGTTTAGCCCCTTTGAAATAGTGGGACCATTCATAGAAAGCGTGCATGACTGCGAGCATCTCCTTGTCATAGATCTCATAGTTTCATTTGGCGTCATTAAGGGATTTTGAAATGAAAGCCACCGGCTTCCAAACATCATTCTCCACCTGCTGTGACAAATTTCCTCCGATAGCAAAGTCAGAGGCATCCACCTCCACTTGGAACTGTCCATCTTCATTGGGGATTCGCAGCACCACCTCTTCTGCAATGGTTTTCTGTAGCTTATCAAAAGCTGCATCCTGAAGTTCTGTCCATCTCCACTCATCTTTTCCTGTTAGACGAGTCAATGGTTTGGCTGCCTTGGCAAAGTCTTTTACAAAACATTGATAGAAATTTATGAAGCCCAAGAACTGTTGGACTTCTCTCTTGCAGGTCGGCTTAGGCCAATCAGTCACCACTTTTACTTTGGTGGACTCCATTCAAACTGAGTTCTCACTGATGACTACCCCCAGGAAGTCCATTTCCTTTTTGTCAAAGAAACATTTCTCCAGTTTCAATGACAACTTATGCTCCTCTAATTTTGCCAAGATACAGTTAACCTGTAATGTATGTTCTGCTTGATTTTTTGAAAATACAAGAATGTTGTCCATGTAAATGACGACCCATCCTTCTGCTATTTCAACTCTAAAGATGTTGTTCATCATCGTCTGGAAGGTGGCTGGCAAATTTGTGAGTCCGAAAAACATAACCAATGGCTTGAAGAGTCCTCTATTGGTTCAGAAGGCTGCCTTCCACTCATCTCCTTCTTTGATGCGGACATTGTTGTATCCCCAATGTATGTCCATCTTTGAGAAGACTTTAGCCTGTGATAATTTATCCACCAGTTCCCCTATCAATGGTAGTGGATATCGATTTTTGACTGTCGGCCTCAATTTTCCATCTTTCTTTTTGACAAAGAAGAAAGGAGACACCATAGGCGATTTACTCGACTGAATCCTTCCAGAATCCAGGTTTTCCTTCAAGAACTCATCCAGCTGTGACTGCTCATCCCAATTTAATGGATATATTTTGCAATCGACTGGATTAGACCCAGGGATCAACTCTATAGCATGATCCCATCGCCTTTGTGGTGGCAATTCATCAAAAGTCTCCTTTTCAAAGACCTTTCGATGTTTTAGATAGTGTCTGGGGACTGCCTCCTCCAGAGTTCATTTCTTTGTTTTCTCTGCCTCCTCTGCTGCTATCTTTGTAGCAGTCAACGCATATGCCCTGATGCATAACTCCAGTTCACCGATGTGAACTGCCAATAATCGTTCGCCTTCTTCAAGGCACTGTGCCACATCAATCTCATCTTCTGGTTCCTGAACTGATGAAGATTTCCAACATGTCCCTGGACATCGGTTAAACTCTAAGGATTGTTTCTTCCAGTTGATTGTTGGATTATGGTGTCTCAACCAATCAAACCCTAGAAACAAATCCGTTTTTCCAATGTGCATTACTGCACATTCGATTACTTCCTCATGTTCTCCTATCTGTAGTTTAACCTCCACCATGTATTCCAAAGCTCCCATCGAATTTTTTGTTCCGTCTGCATTGAATACCGGCACTGGATGGACCAGGCATTGCTTTGCTATCTGGTGCTTCTCTATGAATTCTTTGCTAATACAAGATCCTGTGCATCCAGAATCTAATAACATTTTCACATGGATGGTTTTTAACATGTCCATGGTGGTTATGACTCCTTTCAGGTCCAACTCATTTTGTCCTGTTCCTTGCACTTTCTTCTCTCATAAGTGCACCAAGTTCCACATAGCATCCACTTCTGTCATAGCATTTAACTGGTCCACCAGTTGTCTGTCCACTTTGTTTACTCTCTTTGTGTTTACCCATTGTTGTAAACACTCTACCGCTATCTGTTTGAGCTGTTCCCAAATCCTTCTCAATACCCACTGTGGGGTCCATGTTTTTAGTCTTTCTCCTTGTTTTGCGCTCACTCTTAGGTTTCTTAAGTGATGTATGTTCCCACTGCATTCATAAAGTAAATCATGCAATTTGATTCGGGAGTCTTTGTACACTGGTACATTACTATTCGAAACCTGAGTAGCAGCCAGCAGCACTGAGCACTTGCCTACTGGCTTTCTGCAAAATCCGAGACTTCCTCTATATGTCCAACTGGGGTCGTTTCCCCTTTCTCGACATATCTGACAACCTGCTTTCCTTTATCTCCAGTTGTAATTCTTTTGGGCTTCCTGCATGCCCATGCCATATGTCCTTTTTTGCCACATTTGTAGCATGTGCTATTCTTCTGTCTACACTCTTTTTCTGAGTGTCCTTGTTTCTTACAATAGGAACAAACATCTATTGTCCTTTTATCAATGTCCATTGCATTGGGATCAGATCGGCTTCCTGATGCAACTGGGGGTGGCACTCTATACTGCCACTGAGGTCGACTGTTGGGGGCTGGGGCTTGCTCTCTGGATTCTCTTTGTATCTTAGAGAATCCATAGGCCTCATTGGCCTTTCGATAAGCTCTTGCAAGCACTGTCACCCTTGTCTGTATCTGATGTAGAGTAGCATTGTCTGGTAACCCTCCATACTGGATCAGCTCCCTTCCTAATGCTGGGTTTAGATGGTTCTGGAACTGCACAATTAGGGCTTGGTTGTTCCAGTCAGTTAGTGAGGTGAGGGAATTGAATTTAATGATGTAGTCTTCTACGATCATTGTTCCCTGTTGTAGTTTCAACAGTGCCTTGACAGCCTTTTCCTTAGTTTCTGTTGACATGAAAAACTCATGCATCTGAGTTTTAAAATCCGCCCAGTCCACGAAGGGGAATTGATTTTCTAAGGGTTGCCTGACCCATGCTCGATCATCAGTGGTGCTTTCTCCTGTGTTAAGCTGTGCCCAGTCCAATTCTGCGCTCCACCCATTGTTGTCTATTTTATCCTGAAACTCCTGCTGTGCCTCCTGGAAGGCCTTGAGTTTCACCCCGCTCCAATCTGCAGCTCTGTCTCCTTTTCCACCTTCAATTCTGTATAGGCAGATTGAGACTTTTCGACGAGCATCCTTTTTGTTGGCCAACATGAAATATGTTTCCATCTGTCGTAGCCACCTATCTACTGTTCAGGGATCCCCTTGATAAAAATCAGGCATTTCTGCCTTGGTGAGAGGTCCTGGTTCTCGGTGGTTGGACTGCTGGTATTCATTAATCATGGCTGCTAGGGCTTGTCCTGCACTGGTAATTGCTCTTTGCTGTTCTTCTGCCTGTCAATGTATCTCATCATCCTGTGCTGCTACTGCTGCAGCCAGAGGTTCGAGTGTTTGTGTGTCCTGCCAGTGCTCCCTCCATCCTAGTATGGCATGGTAAGTGTGAATGATCATGTCCACCATTAGCCGAAAAGGCGTGGCTCCTAATTTGTAATGGCTCATGCCCTCCCTGTTGAGACATTCAATGTGAAACCATCCTCTGCAGTTGCTGTTGTACTTTTCAATATGCAGAGTGGTATTTTGCATATATGACTTCCTAATGATGGTAGTCACATCGCTCTCTCTGAGTTCCCTGTCCCAAGTGCAGATTTCCTGGATCTGTGGGTAGGCTGGCCACAAGAATTCATCCCAGTACTGTTTTTTAATCAAACCAGGTAACAGTATCCTGGTATGTCTGGGCTGCAACCACTGTTGGCCCAAGACATTTTTGGGTAAGGGTATGGCAGCCATGCCTCCCTTTCGATGATTCTCCTCCACTGCTCGATTTCTCTTTTCTTATGAGCATCATTTGCTCCTTGTGGGTACTCCTCTTTCAAGAGCCAATCTGCTGTTGTGGCCATGCCACCATTCCAATGTGCTGCGTCACCTCCTTGAGTGACGACTCATGCCTTATTTTCTTTGCCAGCTTGTGCTGCTGCTGCATATGACTGCACTGGTTGCACAACCGGTTTAGGTTCCACCACTGCTGGGTATGTTTGTCCAGCTGCCTCTGCATATGCCTGTTCAATCATGACTGTTGTCCTGAGGTTGACCCTTTTAATTGGCATTTGAGCAAGTTTCTGCTGTGCTGCCCTGTGCTTGGATTTCGACTGTCCTCCAAAGCACATGGTCCATGTATAGTGGGAGACTTTGTGTAAGTCCACCAACTCGTCCCAGGTGTACTCGATGTCGTCCTGACATACAGCTGACTCTTCGATGATGTGACACTGCCCAGGTTGGATGCTATCCTGGATGGCAAAGACCACTGTGTTGTCCCTCAACTCTGGTTCCCAGTTTATAATTTCATAAAGAGTAGGCCATGCCAGCCAATTGTACTTGTTGTAGTACTCCTCTTTGAACAGGTACATGTAGCAGTACCCATTTTCTCTCCACTGGTTCGGTGCAATGGGACTTCTAGCCCTTGGCCCTGGTAGGTGTGCTTTGACACTTGCACGCCATCTTAGTAGTCTGACCTTGTGGTCATTCCATGAGTCCTCTCCGACTTCTTTGAGAAAATGATCCATCCCAATAGAGCAGAGATGGTGCCATGGTTCTGTGAGAAGTTGTTCTGGTGTCCTGGTGATAATAGCTCCAGGTGGCTTTGTGACGAGAAGGGGATCAAATCGGATTCCCCTGTGGCATTCCTCCTCCTCCTGCTCACGCTTCCATTTAGCATAGCAGGTTGCCCATATGTTTCCATTCATCACGTGCATCCATGCATTCCAATCCTCATGACTCATGGTCATGCCCTCATGCTCATACAATTCTTGTATGTGGTGTGCACACTGTAATCGTTCTAAAGCTACCTGGTATCGCTGGTGATGAGCATAGTCCGTGGGTAACAGCAGAATGGTAACCAAGTGTGGCGACACACACATTGGGCGCAAGGGCCATAGCCGAGCCAAGGATGAACAATGCCCTGAACCCCCGCACTTGACATCGAACTGCTCTGCCATGCCTGTGCCAGCTCCGCGATCAAGGCACCTGACGCCGCACCCGCTGCTGCCTATAGCCACGACGCTGCGACTAACAGATGGCCCACACCAACACACGGACCTCCAAAGCTACCTGCACCAGCACAAACTACCCACCCACCATATCCACTAGACGCACGACATTCATCACCACGCTCCGCACCCGTAACACCCATGCCAGCAGCCCTGACATCGGACTAAATAACTCAAAACTGGTGGCATGTCCACCCCAGGCACTTAGTCACCTGAAACCGGCCTAACAGCAGAAACCGAAGCTAGAACATCAGTAGCGCCAAATCCAAGATCAGTCAAGGGCGATCGGAGCTAGCCTAGGAGGGTGCTCAGGGAGCACTAGTTGTAGGTTGGGCACTATCCCAGAAAAAGGCATAAAGCGCACCACGTCAGCAGGACTAGACCAGCAACGGAAAGGTCGCTGGCACTATCAGACATGGTCACTGTCGCATAGGAGTTCTGTGAAAGGTCACCCATCGTCCATACTGTACCCCAAAAATGTACAGTGACTCACAAAACTGAGTCAATGTTTGGCACATTTTGATTATTTGTATGATATCTTTAAAACTAAGACAAATATAAACAAACTGTTGGTGTATAAAAAAGATTATATAATCAGGGCTATGTGACGGACGAAGAATTATGTAATTCTGATCAGAAACCGTGGAGATATATGTAATTTAAATCAGGAACTCATTGACTCAGTTTTGTGAGGGGGTATTAGGAATACAATTCTAGTACTTGGTATGACCTCCTTTTGCCTTAATCACTGCTTCCAGCCTTCTAGGCATGCTTTCAGTCAAGTTCTGGCACACTTCAGGTTGTATTTCATCCCACACCTCTGCCACTCTTTCCCACATCTCCAAAACCCCCTTTGGTGGTGTTGGGTACTTGGCAAGCTCCCTCTTGAGGTGAACCCATTGATGTTCAATAGGACCAATATCCGGAAACTGTGCAGGCCAGTCCAGAAGAGTGATATTGTTGTCTTCCATCCACTTCTTGGCCTTTTTTGAGGTGTGCTTGGGGTCATTGTCTTGCTGAAAGATGACCTCCTCTTCAGGAATCCCACTCTCCTCCAGGCTAGGTAGCATGTGGTCCTCCAAAATGGTCATGTACTGGTCAGCATTCATCCTTCCCTCAACCCTTGCAAGATGTCCCACACCATTCCACCCTATACACCCCCATACCATGATGTTTCCACCCCCATATTTGACTGTTCCCTGCACCTCTCTCCTCCCCCCTTCTGTTTCCAAACCCACTGCCTGCCATCTGATGCCAACCTGTTGATTTTAGTCTCATCTGACCAAATAACCCTCTTCCAGTCCTCCACAGTCCATTCCCTGTGCTTCAAAGCAAAGGCCAACCTCCTTTGTATATGCCTTGCACTAAGCAAGGGCTTTTTCTTCTTCACCACAGCCTTGAATGAATTTTTCCTGAGGACCCTTCTGACTGTTTCTGAGGAGACTGGATTGGGGATGATGGTATTGATGTAATTTGTGGCCTGGACAGCATTGGATGCCTTGCCAGTTGTGATTTGGGTGATGATGGCTCTTTGAGAGGTGGATGAGAGCTTGGGAGGACGACCCCCAGAGGAGTGATGCAGGTTAGGATGGAAATTCCTAAGTGTCCTGGATACTGAGGATTGGTTGATATTGAGCCTGGAGGCAATATTGCAAGTGGAATAGCCATTATTGGCCATAGAGAGGATGTTTTCTTTCTGAGCAGAACAGGTGGGATGCATTGGAGAATTGTGAAGGTCTGAGAATGTTAGCCTTGATTAAATAGCTCAATTTGGGTCCCCATGAAAGAAAACATCCCTATAGTAACCATCTATCAAGGGTTGCCAGCTATTTAATTGGTGGAGCATCAGATTCTGATATTCTGATACCCCCCTCACAAAACTGAGTCAATGAGTTCCTGATTTAAATTGAATATATCTCCATGGTTTCTGATCAGAATTACATAATTCTTTGTTTGTCACATAGCCCTGATCATATAATATTTTTCATATACCAACAGTTTGTTTATATTTGTTTTAGGTTTAAAGATATCATACAAATAATCAAAATGTGCCAAACATTGACTCAGTTTTGTGAGTCACTGTATATAAGGTCTCATAGCACACTGTAAAAGTAGGCAGAAGCCCCCACACCATATAGCGCTCGAGTCTTTTTCTTCATCTTCTTAGAAGCATCCTTCTTGCGTCCTCATCTGCATTGTGTCCCCTCTCCGCATTAACCCCTGTGCCTTGCATGCTCCTTGTCACACCACACATCCTCGCCTTGGGTCCATCACTATACTGCCCTGCACCATCCAACAGAGCCGCTTCCATCTTTCCGAGCCTGTGCCATTGTTTCCACTCACAGAATTCATCATGCTACATTGGATTAACTCTATACATGTCAGACTAACATTGGCAGCTCTCAGCCCTGGTACTTTCCACCTCGGAGTAGTTGGGAAATTTAACAACAACCTCACCCCTCCTTTCTCTTCTACTGACAGCGCAACGGTAGAATAGGTTTATCACCGGATAGCTTTGTCGCCATTGTTTATTAACATGAGCCACTGGTTGTATTTTGACGAGACCAGGGCTAGCCAGATTGGGTTGGAGGTGTCACCTTTGTATTGGACTTCCAATAACTCTATGAGGGTCTGGTACTCCCTCTCTGCCTTCTGCATGGCGTGCTCAGCTCGCAAGACTGTGCGAGTGGCCACCTGTTCCATAAGTAAAGCCTCCCAGGCTTCCTTCTGTTCCAACTCCTGCTCAGCTTTGTGTTGCTGCAGGATCAACTGTGCTTGAGCATGTTCAATCTTGTGCTCTTCCTTTCAGTGTTTCCACCACAACCAGACATGGTTGTTGTATTGGTGGATGACTGTGTCCCCGATAAATTCTCTTGGTCCTGTCTGGACCATGTCGCTGATGGTGACCCAGTCTGCCTCGAAGATGCACCCAATCTCCGAGAGTGTCACCTGGGCATATGGTAGAATGTATGTGAACAAGCACTGCATTGTGTCTCATTGTTTGTTCTGCTGTAAAAAATCTTCAATCAAGTTCGGGCCTCCACCGACACTTGATCTGTTCCTCTGGCAATAAATCCACACCAGTCGATGGTGTCCCTTGGGAAACAAGGGAGTTACTGTCTGATTGTTGTGGGAACCTGATGCTTCCAACTGTGTGTGCCTGGCAATTCGCCCTAATGTCCTTGTGCCAAGTTATCAACCCCAAAACAAAATAGGGGTTGCTTGTACAGAGGGTATGAAGGGACTTTGGTTCAGCCTTGATACACACTAACAGCTGGTTTGTTTTGCTTGTTCCCTGAGCTTTTCCACAATTATGGTATACATTACCCCAGGCGCGTCTATGGACTCCTGCCTATGCTATCACCCAAGCAAACTCGTATTCTCTTCCATAACTGTTGGGTAGACAGGCCCTACACTGGGCATATTGAGGATCACTCATTCGTGACCCATTGACAGTATGTATGTCATAATCGATGTCACCTGGAGAGGTTGCAGGCTGCGCAGTTACTACCTCTCAGAATCAAACTAGGCTGTTGGCACTGTGAGCAATGATGAGCAAGGCATGCTCGGTGCTGTAAGACCAATGGGGTAGAGATGTAAAGACTCTAGATTATGTTAGGATGACCCTAAACACAACCCAAAACCTTAGAGGGATGGCTGGTTAAGCCAAAGATGAAGAACTGTTTGCTCAAGAAGAAGTGTCTAGGACACAAACTATCTAGAGTCTTAGGGACTTGCTACCTAAGACGACAACCCTTATATACCTCTTCCCTGGTCTGTGTGCAGACAGCACACAGCTAAAGTCCCTCACAATAGAGACAATGCACAGCAGCCAAGTCTGTGCCCATATGACCACACCTGGGATCATCCTCCCACACCAACATACTGTCCTTCCCTATATGGCAGTGTCTTATTGTCTTTGCACTTGGCCGTTTCCCATGTCACCCCTCAGGCACCATTTGGCCTATGTATCTGTCATAGCCTAGGCCCATCATCAGGCTGTGTTCCTATCGGCACTTGGTCTATCCTTATAGCCGATGCTGACCTAACCACCTTCCTTATAAGGGTTGCAGTCCTAACATAGCTAGTCCCTGCAACCATAGTATCGCCTAAGTCCTGTATCTAAACGTTTGAGTGTAAATGAAAAGATGAAAAGAAAAGAAAAATATATCTCTGCTCTCCTGGTCCATATCTTCATGAGTGTCATTGACATCGTTACTGTAAAAATTGACTGGAGTCAGTTATGCTCATAACAATCAAGTTGTAACTGCATTCATGCCTTAGTCAAGGCCAAGGTTCTGTAGGTTGTCTAGGTACACACATTCCTGTGGTGCTCAGAGTCTACAGACATAACTCAGTCTGATTAGGTCAATTTTCAGTTAGATGCTCTTAGTTTCAGCTGTCTTACTTATCCCTTGGACCATGAAAAGGTGGCATCCTCCCCAAGGGTTTTGATTCATTTTCATTGGGCTGTACAGCAGACATGTTTCATTACTTGTATTTTATTGTGAATATTAATATGGCTACTATGTGTAGGTTACTGATACCCATGTGAGTGCCATGTATTCCCATGGCAGTTCTCTGTAACTCTGGTCATACAGCGGCTTCATTTTCTACTCTGCTATATACTATGTATATTCCTCCATACCTCCAAACTGTTTTTGGATTCTTGCCTGTGTGAGCTGGCATATATCTTGTTGAAAAATAGTCTTATATAATACAAAGATTACTAATTACTTATGTAATCATAAAAGTTGACTTCATGTCACAGTCACTCATGTCACATCTCGTGGGAAGTCCACAGGAGTGATTATATAATAGACTATTATTAGATTGTGTTTCATATTTAACTATATATGGTATATGGATCATAAATGACTCATAATGATTCATATAGAAGCATATGATGTCATTTAGAATAATGTACAATATCTATTCATGGATATGACTCATGTATGATGTCATTTAGAACATCATGGAATAAGTAATAATAGATACAACTCAGAATGACTCATTATGGAACTGAGTTAGGTACCAAAGATTAGTAAGATAGCCATAACAAGTAGTAGACATGGACTTAGGTTAGGGTTCATGAAATGTATATAAGGAGGGCATTCTGAGCTGTTGTCC